>ML777869.1:861132-881543 GCA_009831015.1 Picea engelmannii
TAATGGCATGAAAAAAATATTGAAAAAGGGGCATCAAGGGGTTATTGCACAACTATGCTCACTAGATGTTCAAAAATCTAAGCCATCTATTCCTCTAGATCTCCAAGGGATCATTGATAAGCATTCCAAAGTATTTGAAGATATTCCCAAAGGTCTTCCACCCACTTGAAATTATGATCATGATATTCACCTAATTCCTGGGAGTGTTCCTCCTAACATCAGGCTATACAGATACCCTTATGCCCAGAAGAGTGAAATTGAGCGCATGGTTGAAGAAATGTTAGAGGCTGGAATTATTAGACCTAGCCAACGTTCTTACTCTGCACTAGTGGTAATGGTATTCAAGAAAGATGGATCATGGCGTATGTGTCCAGATTATAGAGAGCTCAACAAGATCACTATTAAAGATAAGTTTCTCATTCCCGCCATTGATGAATTGTTAGATGAACTACGTGGAGCAATCTATTTCACAAATTTGGATCTTCGTTTAGGGTATCATCAGAATAGAATGAAGGAAAAAGATATCCCAAAAACAACATTCCGAACTCATGAAGGCCATTATGAATTTTTGGTCATGCCTTTTGGCCTTACAAATGCACCTTCCAGATTCCAAGGGTTGATGAATTCCATTTTCAAGATCTTACTTCGAAATTTTTTGTTAGTATGTTTTGATGATATACTAATCTATAGCAAGTCTTGGGAGGATCATGTGTGACATGTTGACAAGGTGCTACAACTACTAAAGGAGAACCAACTATATGCAAAATCATCCAAATGTTTCTTTGGAGTGAAGGAGGTAGAGTATTTTGGTCATATTTCATCTCATGAAGGTGTCAAGGTAGACCCTAACAAGATTAAGGCCATGATAGACTAGTCGATTCCCAAAACATTGAAGAATCTTAGAGGATTCTTAGGTTTGACAGGTTACTACCGCAAGTTTGTTTGGCACTATGGAAGAATAACAACACCTTTAATGGCACTAACTAAGAAGGATGCATTTTCATGGACTCCAGAGGCAACTAAAGCTTTTGAACAACTTAAAGAGGTGATGTGAAAAGCTCCTGTCTTGACCACTCCAGACTTCACAAAAACATTTATTATGGAATGTGATGCTTCGGGAAATGGAATTGGTGCTTTCCTAATGCAAGAAGGAAGGCCCCTGGATTTTGAAAGTCGACCACTCAAGAGAAAGGACTTATAGAAACGCATTTATGAGAAGAAAATG
This sequence comes from Picea engelmannii, assembly GCA_009831015.1. Taxonomy (NCBI): domain Eukaryota; kingdom Viridiplantae; phylum Streptophyta; class Pinopsida; order Pinales; family Pinaceae; genus Picea; species Picea engelmannii. Next base: position 862,358 of record ML777869.1, read on the forward strand.
ATGGCAATACTACATGCATTGAAGAAATGGTGTCCTTACCTAATAGGTAGGCACTTCAAGGTCAAAACAGATCACGATAGTCTTAAATACTTCTTGGAACAAAGACTATCTTCAAAAGAACAACAAAAATGGGTAACCAAGATATTGGGTTATGATTATGATTTTGAAATCGTCTATAAAAAAGGGAAGAAAAATGTTGTGGTAGATGCACTCTCAAGGAAGGATGAATATGTTGAGGCCTTTCTCTGTGCTATCTCGATCATCCAACCCGATTGGAAAATAGAAGCAAGGGATGAATGGAAGAATGCCGAAAAAGTGTGGACTCTCATTCAAAGGTTGCAGCCAGATTCCAATACATCAGATACATTTACATGGAAAGATGATTCACTATGGTACACAGATCGCTTATATTTATGTAAGAACTCCCAAATCAAACAAAAGGTACTATTGGAATTGCACACCTCTTCAGTAGGAGGGCACTTAGGATTTTTAAAAACCTACCATAGGGTCAAAAAGGAATTTTTTGGGGATGGCCTTAAAACTGATGTTCAAAGGTTTGTGGCAGAATGTTTGGTTTTCCAACAAAATGAGGTAGAAAAAATTAAGACCCCAGCTCTTTTACAACCATTAGCCATCCCAATTCAGTGCTAGGAGGAGGTTTCCATGGATTTCATCACATGGTTACCGAAGTCTGAAGGGAAGAGAATCATCATGGTGATTGTTGATAGACTGACCAAGTAGCACACTTTTTTGCACTCTCTCATCCCTTCAAAGCCAATACAGTTGCCACCGCAATCATGGAGACAGTTCAAAAGCTACATTGCAACCCAAAGATTATTGTAAGTGACAGAGATCCCATCTTCACTGGACATTTTTGGACATAATTATTTTCTTGTTTGGGTACTCAATTGGCTCATAGCTCATCCTATCATCCTCAATCTGATGGACAAACTGAGATAGTGAACAAATGTATGGAAGGATACCTTCGTTGTTGTCTCTGATAAACAAACACAATGGTTCAAATGGTTACCCTTGGCAGAATGGTGGTATAACACTTCCTTTCATACTGCAAAACAAATGACACCATTTATGGAACTCTATGGATATCACCCTCCTTCCATCACTTCTTCTCTAAAATAAAAATCTAAGGTTCAAGCAGTGGAAGATCACATCGAGCATCAACAACAAGTTCTCCAAATATTAAAGGACAACACCTGACCATGCCACAAAATCACATGAAACAACAAGAAGATCAACATCGTAGTGAAAGAAGTTTTGAAGTAGGGGATTGGGTGTTTTTAAGACTACAACCATACAAACAGATGTCCCTCAAGCAAGCCAAGAAGGATAATAAATTATGACCAAATTACTATGGCCCTTATAAGGTGTTGCAAAATATTGGTACTATGGCATACAAATTGGAGTTGCCTGCATCTTCATGAGTACACCTAGTATTCCATGTTTCATGCTTAAAGAAGGTTATAGGTGACAAGATCCTAGTTCAAACTATATTTCCAGAACTTGATGAGGAAGGAAAAATCATATTGGAGCTTGAAGCCATCACTGACACAAGAATTCGCCAGCTGGGGAATAGATCCATTTCAGAGTATCTCATTAAATGGAGGAAACTATCGGCTGAAGATTCCACTTGGGAAGATGATTCTTTTATATAGAAGCATCCAGATTTACTCAAGCGTTGCAGACAACACTTGTCTCAAGGGGAGGGGCATGTTAATCCCTAAATAGTGGTTCATTACCCCTTAATTGGGGCATATTACATTAGTAATGTTATTTTCTTTATGTCGACTTTAGTCCATTAGTTGTAACTATAACTCCTAGTCTCCTATATATACCAAGGAGACATTTTCATTTGGAATCATCTTGTAATTGAACATTTATGTGGGCATAAAGAGGTTGCCCCCTTGAAGAGGCTTATTATGTAAATTTCTCTCTTTTTCAAGGCGTTGAGTACTTATTCTGAGGTTTTTCTATGTTATATTGATATTTGGTTCCTAACACTAAACCATGCATCAACCTATACCTCAACCCGTAATCAACCTGTACCATAAACACATGCATCAACCATGCACCAACCTGTACCAAACAACCTGTAATCAACTTGTACCATAAACAACTGCATCCAACCATGTACCAAGTATGTACAAATCATGTTTCAGCTAATCATCAACTATGACTCATCAATATGTACCAACATCATCAACTATACACCTCATGTATGTGCCAACTCATCAACTACTTGTCTCAACCATGTACCCAACATGTACCTTAACCAAAAGACCTCATCAATTTCATAATCCAAATATGATTTGTAACTCTTTAATATACCTGGTGTATATGATAGCATATCTGCAAACCTTCCTTAAATTTAACAACAAGAGACTAGCATTTTCATTTAACTTTTCTTTAGTCTCACATGACTAGTTTTGGATTAGTTAACAACCCTAACTTGAAATAATCATAACTATGTACCTGTAATGAATAAAGATATGAAACCGATACACAATGTTCTTCAGTGCATTTTATGCAATTCATCCACGTGTCACTACTTGAAACCTCTCAAAAAAGGAGTTATATAAAAAAAACGGCATACCTTGTTGAATTCTGGCTTATTCTAGAGAGCGACCTTGTAGAGCGTGCCCTACGCAGAATATTTGTTGAATTGATCTAAAAATGTTACACAACATACTATAGAATGTACTCTAACCAAAACATTTTTTCTTACTGAATTTGGATTTGTTATGAAGAAGTTATGACATTTTTCCCCGAAACACCTTACAAAGCATCATCAAAAGAATTAATCCTCCCTTGAATTCCAACCTTCTTTTCTTCACCTTCCTTCTAAAATTTGGCTTAGATATCCTTTGGTTATCTTAGAAACCTATATATATTCAATATTCTCAAGTGTTATCCAAAATTAGAGAGCCCTGCATCTTATTTATACTCTCCAAGTAGCTTCCTTAAAAACATCTTCTAGGTCACTTTGCCCACTTTCCTTATTTTAGGGTCAACCCACTTCAAATTTCTCCATTAAATTTATTATTTAAATAGTCAATTTTGTATTCACTTTGAATTATAGTACACTCATCACTTCACTTTATTATTTACCTTCTAAAATATATTAAACTTCTTTGACTACTTTGACCTTTTGGGGCTTCTAGATGACATATGAGGGTCCTCCAACTTCGTAACACCATAACTCTCAAACCGTGAGGAGTTATTTGACATTCCACATACCACCAGAAATGGAATGACATGTACTATCCATATAGAATAGTATTACCTGAAAATATATCAAAAATCATACCATTATCCATTAAACCAACTTGGGTCCATTACCCAAACCTATGTTCTCCAACTTCTTATGGCCATAACTCTCTAACCATGAGGAATTATGTGACGTTAGATATACCATCGGAAATGGAATGACAAGCACTATTCATATAGGATAGTTTCACTAACAAATTCACTGACCTTCATCTCATTATTCCACAAATAAGCATGGTTTCTCTAACCATACTTCTAGGATAACTCAATCCGCAAAGCGTCTTCTTGTGAGGGATTTCACCATAAGGGGACCACTTTGGAGCTCATTTTTTGTGCTATCGAGCTTTCTTCAAAGGTTGACAATCAATGAAAACTAACCTTAATAAAAAATCTCCCCCTTTGGCATTGATGACAACACTCTGATGAAAAACTAAAATTATGTCATGCAATACTAAAGTCATATCACTCATGCTCCCACTAGAAACATGCCTCTATCCTCTGCATCTCTGTGACCATTTCTCCCCCTAGAACCATGCTATTTTCCTCTACATTTGATGAATCTCTCCCCTTTTTTCATCAATGGAAAAGGTATTTTTCCATCTAGGGCTTCTCCCCTTGACTGAATTGTCCTCTTTATGATGCTTCCTCGTGTACATATAAGACATATAAGATAAGCATTCAAAATAATTCATTTTGGAGTAGAAATAACTCCGAGTCTCTGGTGAAGATACTCAAAGGCTTCTCATGGAACTGGTTTTGTAAATATGTCTTCCACTTGTTCTTTTGTACCCACATAATCAACTTGGATGTTCTTTTCTGCAACCTGCTCCTGTAGAAAGTGATACTTGATTGGAATGTGATTCTTCTTGGAGTGCATCATCGGGTTCTTTGAGATACTGATGGTGCTTGTATTATCACAATTGATTGGAATGGGCTCATCATAATCAACCTATATAGCTGTCAGAGTTTGTTTCATCCAAAGAACTTGTGTACAACATGATGTTGCTGCAATATACTCTGCCTCAGTTGTAGATAAAGATACTGATGATTGTTTCTTTCTTAGCCATGATACTAAACACTCACCCAAGTAGAACATTGCTCCACTGGTGCTTCATCGGTCATCAATACAACCTTCCCAATCTGCATCTATGTAGGCAATAAGTGATAGATCCTTTCCTTTTGGATACTATAATCCAAACTCTTTTGTTCCTTTGAGATGTCTGAAAATCCTTTTCACTGCTAATACATGTGATTCATTTGGTGTTCTTGAAATCGTGCCACATGTCCAACTGCCTGCATTACATCTGGTCTGGATGTTGTCACATATAGTAGGCTGCCAATCATTGACCTGTATTACCTCTTATCTGTAGACTTTGAATCATCATCTTTTCTCAACTTGCAACTGGTTTGGATGGGAGTGATAACTGGTTCGCAATATTCCATTCCAAACCTCTTTAGCATTTCTTTGATATACTTGGTTTGAGAAATAAAAATTCCTTGGTTTCTTTGATGTATCTGAAGTCCCAAAAATAAGGATAGTTCTCCAAGTAATGACATTTCAAATTCATTCTGCATATCCTTTGCAAATTTTTGGCTTAACCTGTCATCATCATTACCAAAAATAATATCATCAACATAAACTTCAATTAATAAAATATTACCTTGACTTACCTTGATGTAGAGGTTGTTGTCTGTACTTCCTTTTCTGAACCCTGCCTATTGTAGATACTTATCTAGTCTAGAGTACCATGCTCTAGGATCCTGTTTTAGACCATACAAGGCCTTCTTTAATTTACACACATAATCTACATTATCTGATAACTGAAATCCTTCTAGTTGTTCAGTGTAGACTTCTTCTTCAAGTTCCCCTTTAAGAAAAGTTGATTTTACGTCCATCTAATACGCTTTAATATTTTTGGAGCATGCATAAGCTAAAAGAAAAAGGGTTTCTTCCATTCTGGCAACTGGCGCAAATTTCTCTTCAAATTCAATTCTTTCAATATGTGCATATCCTTTACATACCAATATATATTTGTTCCTTGTAACTTGTCCATATTCATTCAATTTATTTCTGAAAACCCATTTTGTGTCGATCACATTCTTATTCTTTGGTCTTGGAACCAATTCCCAAGTGTCATTTTTCTCTATTTGATCCAATTATTCATCCATGGCCTTATTCCAAAATTCATCCTTGTTGGCTTCTTCAAAATAGTTTGGTTCAATTTTAGATAAGAGTGCTAGTGTGTTTGCTCTAGTGAACATATTCTTCTTCTAGTCTCAACTCCTCCATCTTTGTTTCCGATAATCTGATATGAAGGATGATTCTTTTGTACTCGTCTTCTAGGTGTCTTTGGAGACACTTGCTGAACTTTCTCTTTTGTTTATGTCAGATTCTCTCCATCTTCCTCTTCTACTTCTTTTTCATCTTCAGCTTCTTCTTCGAAGGCTGTTCCATTGATTCATTTTCTTCTTCCTTTGATTTTGGTCTGCCTGTTTCATCAATTCTTACATTGATGCTTTCCACAACTTTGTTCAATCTCAGATTGTAACACTTGTATGCTTTCCTTTTACTTGAGTAACCAACAAGTACTCCTTTATCCACATGAGAGTCAAACTTTCCCATTCTTCCATCTTCTCTTTTCATGTAGCATTTGCTTCCAAAAACTCTGAAGTGCTTCACATTTGCTAGTCTTCCTTTCCATAGATCGTAGGGAGTTTTCTCAGTGTTGTTACTGAGCATTACTCTGTTTTGAATGTGAATTGTTGTATGCACTGCCTTCTTAGCATTGAGATAATTTTCCTCATGTACCATACTATCTAGAGTCAATATCCAGGTACGATGGTCCAAAATATATCTGTCAATTTGGAATCCATTAGCATTGTTCAAGCCATTTCCTGTAATGTCTTGTTCTTTCTTTCAACAACTCCATTATGTTGAGGTGTCCTAGAAACGGAGAATTTCCTTTTTATTCCATGACTATTGCAGTAGTCCATAAATTCCTTTGAAGTGAAATCTCCTCCATTATCAGATCTCAAGCATTTGATTTTTGAATCCATTTCATTTTCAACCATTTCCTTGTAGATCTTAAAGTTTTCAAAATCTTCTCACTTATTCTTGAGAAATAAAACTATAGTCATTCTTGTATAATCATCAACTATTAACATAAATTATTTCTCACATTTAAAACCTTTTGTTGTAGTTGGTCCAACTAGATCAGTGTGCACAATTTCCAATGGTATTGTTGTTGAATATTCCTTTGATTTGAACCCGGTCTTTGTTTGCTTTCCTTGTTGAAAATGCTTGCCTAAAGTGTTGGTTGGTTTCGTGATCTGAGGCATTTATCTGACTGCTTCTCTTTTGCTAACTTTGAAAAGGTTATAAAAATGTATGTGACCCATTCTTCTCTTCCATATCCAACTTTCATCTTCCTTTCCTAGAAAACACTTTTCATTTTCAATTTCACTTAACACATATATGTTGCTTGAAGTTCTTGCAACTGTAGCAATCAATTTTCATGAACCTTCTTTTCTTATCTCACACTTTTGTGAATCGAAAATAACTTTATGACCTTGGTCACACATTTGACTCACACTTACAAGATTATGTTTCATATCTTCTACTAGTAGAACATTTTATTCCTTTGTATTCTTGTTCCCAATTCTAATTGTGCCTTTTCCAATGATTTTAGCTGAATCATCATTTCCAAAAGAGATTGATCCATCTCTTTCCTTTATTAATATAAGAAACCTATATCTATCACCTATCATGTGTTTTGAACAACCAGTGTCAACATACCAACCACGTTTATTCTGCTTAGCTTGTAGAGTGAGTGTGCATTCTTCATTGCTATATTGATTCTGCTTTCTTATCCATGTCCTTTTCTGAGTTTCATGTCTGTGACTGTTGTTATTTTGTTGCGGTTCTCTAGGAGGGACTTTCATTTTGCAATATTTAACCATGTGTCCAAAGTTGTTACATTTGTAACATTCCACTTCAGTGCTCAAAGATTCAAACATGTTGTAACTTCTTCTCTGTGTTTCACTAGGCCTTCTTGGATAACCCTTTTGTGTATGAATTTCAAAGTTGTTTATGTTCCTATTTTTAGCTCTGCAATTCACAGCTTTATGTCCAAAATTACTACATCCATAACATACACCAAAAAGTATAGTTTGGTACCTGAGAGTTGAAGATCTTCTGAAAGGAGGTTCTCTTATGAATCCTTCTTCTTCTTTAGGCCTATTTGTCTGTTGTTGATTCTGAAATATGAATCTTCTCAGTGGAGGAGTGTCCTTGTAATCTTCCTTGTATATCTTTCTATCCCCTTTGAGTGTTTTTGCATAGCTTTTTAGATATGTTTCTTTCTCTGTTGTTTTAGAGCTTGATCCCTTTTTTGTCTAATTGTATCCAAGTTCGAACTTGTCAAGATGATATTTTTTACTGTTGATAATGTCATCCAAAAATTTTGAGCTATTCTGCATATTTTTCTTTTGAATATCCTTTCTTAATGTGAAAATCTCTGCTTCCAAATTTCCAATAATCCTATCCTTTTCTTCTAGCTGTTCTTTGAGTGCTTCTTTAATTCTTTTATCTTATTCTATTTGAACCTTCAAATTTGTGATCATTTGTTCTAGTTCTTGAGTATCTTCTTTCTTGTCTAGTTCCTCTTGTAGTTTCTTGTTTTTATTCTTTTCTTTTCTGATAACTTCTATGGTACACATCAATTCCTATCAGTAGTCAACTTCTGCCTCTTCAATTTATTCTTCGACTTCTTCATATTCTTCTTTGGCTTCTTCATATTCTTCTTCAGAGTATTATTTATCAAATTCTTCTACTGCCATGAATAGAACTCTTCCTATCTCACTGTCACTGACTTCATTTTCATCTGATGATGAGATGTCTTCTTTGGTGCATAAGCTTTTCTTGAAAACTTTCTTTGTAGTTCTTTTTCATTTATATGTTTGTTTGAATTTTGAGTAACCTTCATCACTTCTCTTTTTACTATGAGGACATTTGTTAGAAAAATGACCAATACCATCAAAATTAAAACAAATTAAAGGAATCTTACCTCTATACCCACCGTCGATTCCCTTGTTTAGTCTTTTGATGAAGTTGGCCACTTCTTCATCATCTTTTGAGCTGTCATTGTTGCTCCTATGTTCTTCTTGTTGATTTTCCTTTTTCTTTGATCTTTTGGAGGATTTGACGACTGCTTCTTTTACATATGGATTTTCTTGTTCAGTTCTCATTTCATATGCTGTGAAGATTCCATGCGGTTCATCCATGCTTATTGAGTTTAGATCTGATCTTTCTTCTAGTGCTGATATCTTAGGGTCAAATCTCATAGGAAGATATCATATTACCTTTTGAACAATTACAGATTCTTTGATTTCCTCTCCCAATCCTATGATTGAATTCACTGTTTCATCGACTCGTAAGAAGTAGGCTGCAATATTCTCATCTTCCTTCATCTTTAGTTGTTTGAACTGACCTCTGTAAGTTTGAAGCTTTGTTGCTTTTACTTTTGAATTTCCTTCATAAATATTTCGAAGCTTGTCCCAAATATCTTTAGCATATTTACAATGTGCAACTTTGGTGAATGTTGTTTCACTGAGACCATTCAAAAGTGCATTTGTGGCTTTGGAATTATTCTAACCGAGTTTCACTAATTTTTCATTTGTTGGAAGAACTGTTGGTGTTGTGTATCCTTTTACAATTGATTGCCAAATTTCAAATCCTTGTGCCTGTATATATGTCTTCATCCTTATGCTCCAAAAAACATACTTTTGTCCATCTAACTGTGGTATTCCATTTGTATACAAGTTTTTTTCTCTCCATGATCTACCTTTCAATGGTTAAACTGATTTCTAAAGGAACCTGCTCTGAAACCAATTATTGGATTACTAAGAGGGGGGGGGGGTGAATCAATAATAAAGCAATTATAATCCTTTTTAACCAAATAATCCAAGTGTCATATCAATGTAGAATTATCATCCAATAATGAGCAATGAACAAATGAACAATCATACACATACATAGTACACCAGTGTTTTACGTGGAAACCCAAATCCGGAGAAAACCACATAATGATTTTTCTTATATGTCTTGAAGAATTACATGCATTGGAAGCACCAACTTCCTTTGTTTTATAGATGAAACTGGAAGGAGGCTCCAACCTCCTAGTTTCTCAAGATACAACCTGAGGGAAGCTCCAACGCTCCAATTCTCTGGCTACAACCAGAAGGAGGCTACAACCCCCTATGTTCTCTGGCTACAACCGGAAGGTGGTTACAACCACCTGTCCTTGCCTCATCCAACCACCTTGAAGTAGAATTATAATGATGGAACAACTGTCACACTATCACTGTGAGATATACCGCTATAAACCTAAACCATGCATCAACCATGCATTAACTTGTACCTCAACCTGTAATCAACATGTACCATAAACAAGTGCATCAACCATGCACCAACCTATACCAAACAACCTGTATCATAAACAAGTGCATCCAACCATGTACCAAGTATGTACCAATCATGTGTCACCTACTCATCAACTATGACTCATCAATATGTACCAACATCATCAACTATACACCTCATGTATGTTCCAACTCATCAACTACTTGTCTCAACCATGTACCCAACATGTACCTTAACCAAAAGCCCTCATCAATTTCATCATCCAAATATGATTTGTAACTCTGTAATAGACCTAGTGTATATGATCACATACCTGCAAACCTTCCTTAACTTTAACAAGAATATACTAGCATTTTCATCAAACTTTTATTTAGTCTCACATGACTAGTTTTGGATTAGTCAACAAACCTAACTTGAAATAATCATAACTATGTACCTGTAATGAATAAATATCTGAAACTGATATATAATGTTCTTCGGTGTGTTTTATGCAATTCCTCCAGGTTTCACTACTTGAAACCTTTCAGAAAAGGAGTTATAGAAAAAATGGAATACCTTGTTGAATTCTAGCTTATTCTAGAGAGTGACCTTGTAGAGCGTGCCCCGCACTGAATATTTGTTGAATTGATCTGAAAATTTTACACAAAATACTACAGATTTTCATATAACCAACACATTTGGTCTTACTAAATTTGGATCTTTTATGAAGAAGTTATGCTGTTTTTTCCTGAAACAATTTAGAAAGCATCATCAAAAGAATTTATCCTCCCTTGAATTCCAACCTTCTTTTCTTCACCTTCCTTATGAAATTCATCTTAGATATCCTTTGGTTACCTTAAACACCTATATATATTCAATATTCTCAAGTTTGATCCAAAATGAGAGAGCCTTTCCTCTTGTGTATACTCTCCAAGTAGCTTCCTTAAAAACATCTTCTAGGTCACTTTGCCCACTTTCCTTATTTTAGGGTTAACCCACTTCTAATTTATCCATTAAATTTATTATCTAAATAATTTATTTTATATTAACTTTGAATTATAGTACACTCATCACTTCACTTTATTATTTACCTTCTAAAATCTCTTAAACCACTTTGACTACTTTGACCTTTTGGGGCTTCTAGATGACATATGAGGGTCCTCCAACTCCGTAAGGCCATAACTCTCAAACTGTGAGGAGTTATGTAAAATTCCACATACCACCAGAAATTGAATGACATGTAATATCCATATAGAATAGTATTACCTAAAAATATATCAAAACTCATACCATTATGCATCAAACAAACTTGGATCCATTACTAAAGCCTAGGTTCTCCAACTTCTTATGGCCATAACTCTCTAACCGTGAATGTGACATTACACATACCACCAGAAATGACATGAAAATCACTATCCATATTGGATAGTTTCACTGACAAATTCACTGAGCTTGATCTCATTATTCCACAAATAAGCATGGGTTCTCTAACCATACTTCTAGGATAACTCAATCCGCAAAGCGTTTCCCCGTGAGGGATTTCACCATAAGGGGACCACTTTGGAGTTCATCCTTTGTGCTATAGGGATTTCTTCAAGGTTTGACATCAATGACAACCAACCTTAATCAACAATAAAATCAAAATCAACACCATTTCCCTAATCTTTCTCTTCAACAAAGTTATTACAAATAACCAAAAGATATTTACAAGTTTTCCCACAATATTTTGAACTGAGGGAAATGCACACCCATGCTTATATATAACTCCAAATAGTTTTATCTAAGTTTTTGGGTGAATTTAATAATATCGTAAACATTATATAACATACAAAGTGCAATATAAAATGACTAAGGACTTCTACCATGAACCAAGATTCCATATTTTTCCCACAGTACTCTGAACTAATGGAAATGCACACCCATGCTTTTATATAGCTACAAATAGAGTTATATAAGTTTTAGGTTGAAGTTAATAACATTATAAGTCTTTATATATCATATGGAGTGCATTATAAAATGACTAAGGACTTCTACCTTGAATTGTGATTCTAGAGTTTTTGTAATATGGAGGGTAAAACCATCTTACGGTAAAATGCATGCCTAATACTCATATGACCTCCAAGTAGTGTGGTTCCAATTGTGGAGGTTTTATTTTATCATTTTACATCTATTCATACTTTAGTTGTTCATTTTGAAACAAAAAACCCTCTGTTGTACATAAATGCTAAAATTTTCCTTGTAAATGCAAAAAATGCATAAAGGGAAAAATGCATAAAAATGCATGAAAATGGGGCATGATGAGAAATTCACCCTAGGAAGAAAAATCCATGTATGGTGTTGTTAATTTACAAGTTACCAGTTACATGACTGTTTATTTGTTGTAAACCCAAAAGAATGCATACTAGGGTGATTTGTGCCCAAAATTTAGTAAAGGGCTGAAATATACATGAATGTTTGGCAATTGTGCACACACACTAACTAAAATGGAAAAATAAGTACTAAATACCTTCATCCATGAGCTCGATGAGGTAGGAACTTGTACAACCACATCACACATAGGATAGTTGTTAGTTTTATTTCCATTGCGAAGGCTTACAAAATTCATCATAGAATACAAGGTTATATGACTAAATAATAATTAAATAAATAAACAGACATATCAACATGTATGAGACCCTAGAAAGAATAAAATGGAATACCAATTTGAGAAAAATACTTGTTTTTATTTTAAACTATAATTTATTCCCTTGTGTAAAAACGCCCGCCGGGCTTCACTAAAATGCACACCCAGGTCTTAACCCTCCTGTAATTTGAGTGGTTCAAATTTCTAAAGGTGCATTAGATAATTTTATACATATCTGCATATTTAGATTTTCATTTTCAAACACAAAAGTGGATTTTGTGTAAAAGAGGCAAATTCTACCTTGTAAATTGAGAGACCAAAACAGTAGAAACTAACCTAATGGAAATGCATGGCCATGCTTCTATATAGCTCCAAATTTAGTTATCTAAGTTCTCTATGTGGAAATTCTACCCAAAAAATTGTGGGTAGAGTTGCAGATGATACAAATCTACCCACGGTCCTATCAGCAGAAAATATGGAAACTCTACCACATGGAAACTCTGCCCATAGGCATGTGGCCAGAGTTATAGATGCTACAACTCTACCCATAGACCAGTGGGAAGAGATGTGGAAAATCTTCCCATAGGCCTGTGGGAAGAGATGTGGCAACTCTTCCCACAAGCTCATGGGTAGAGATGTGGAAACTTTTCCCACAAACATGTGGGAAGAGATGTGGCAACTCTTCCCACAGGCCCATGGGTAGAGATGTGGAAACTCTACCCATAGGCCTATGGGAAGAGTTATAGATGCTAAAACTCTACCCACATGCCTCTAGGCAGAGATTTGGAAACTCTTCCCACAAGAATGTGGGAATAGTTGTAGATTCTACAACTTTACCCACATGCATGTGGGCATATCTACAATCCTTCCCACTAGCCTACGGGCAAAGATGTGGAAACTATGGATACCCTGGATGAATTCACACATATAAATATATTTTTGGTGGAAGAAATTCAAGTTTATTTCACATAAATCACAAAGTTCCTCAAGTTCAGTTCTGTACCAAATATGTATGACCATAAACAATGAATATGATTGGTTATCTAACATGAAAAATACAAGTTCTCCATGGGAAACCTATATAATATTTCCATAGATAGCATTTTAAACTAATGCATTATAGATCATAAAGTATAATTCATCCTTTGGGAGACCTATGACAAAAAGAGCGGAGGGAATTATGGTGTAACATAAAGTACTAGGTTGAAGTTTCTCTATGTTAGACTCTAGTAGTCAACACAATGTTAAGATGCCATGGAATATGCAAATAATTGGAACACGTGTCAACTAGTTGGTCACCCTTATGCCTGTAATGAGACTCCATTGCAACCCATTGTGATAGTGTGGATTTATTTAGTAAATAAGACATAATAAATTAGATCAAAACAAAAAACAAAGATACAAGGTAATAAAATTTGGAGATCCTTTTAGTCTTAAGTGAACACCCCACATATCTAGAGAAAATATAACTCGACACCATATTCCTAACCTTGTCCTTCAGAACACCTACATAAATCATTAGACAATAAAATGTTATATGACTAAATAATAATTAAATTAATAAACAAGCATATCAACATGTACGCAACTCTCGAAATACTAAAGTTGGATACCTGAATGAGCTTCTCTTGGTTTCAAGAATAATTTTTTCTCTACTGAACAAGGCCAACCACGAGAAGGTGGAAGTTCATTGGGCCCTTTCCCCTCCCCTCACATCACTCTCAATTCCCAATACCCAATCTATCTACTAGAAAATAATTAAAAGAATCATAGTACGATTCATGCATATAAAGTTCCAAAACTAAATTTAAAGGTTAATGGAAGAAATAATGTGTTTGCAACTATGTGGTTTTGTACATACAAAACATATAACATACATCCATAATAAGGTAGCATTAAATAGTATATATTAATATATTTGATCATCGAAATATGTTTCCATTATACAAGTTTCTCATAACATACATCCATAAGAAGGTAACAACAAATAATATATATTAATATATTTTATCATCAAAATATGTTTCCATTATACATGTTTCTCATAATATATACAATCATAATATTTTTCTATTTTTTAGTTTTCATAAATATGTTGATTGTCTCATCCATGTCTTGACATGCTTTAGTTGTTGGGCCCTTTTTTGGTGTTGATTCAATATGCATTATTTGATGTGTTATATGTCTATTTGGGTAATCTCCACGACGTGCAAGTCGCTGCTGAGGGACCTCAAATACAATAAAAAAGGGTTAAATTGACATGGTTAGTTATTATTCATAGAAGTAGTTAATTAATTCATGTAGTATTACAATGTTGTTTACCATGTTGAATAGTCAAGACCATTGGTTCAGCTACCATGTGTTCCTACTCTTGCCAAGCATTCTCATCTACATCCTCTACCATCAAAACATGAAAAGTTATAAGTAAACCATATGCAAGTAAATATTAATAATTTTATTAATCTATACTTCTGATTTTATAGCCATAATACCATCATGGTCGGGTTGCACACCACCATCATCAGACTCCACTCCACCGTCATGGACAGAATGCACACCACCATCATTGGGTTTCACTCCAACATCATGGTCGAGCTACACAACACCATTGGGCTAAACTCCACTATCATGGTTGGGTTGCACACCACCATCATTGGACTACACTCCATTTTCATTGGGTTTCTTTCCACTTCTTTCCTCATTATTGTTGTTTCTCTCTTGCTTAAAATAGAAAGGAACATTCATTTATGGGTGAAATCAATCGTGAATAGATTTTACAAGTAATCAATAGTTAAAGTCCATTGATTTTACTCAGATTTTGTTCAAATGGGTGGATTGTGTGTACCCCATTCTTTGCCAATGTTCAACCATAGTTTTAAATCCACACTTGAAACCAAGCCGAAGGTCTTCTTCTATGGTCGTAGTTTTGAATTGAGCCCCATGCATTGCACAATATCTCAAATTTGGATTATTGGATGCAATTAAATAAAATTTGGATGATGATATAAATTATATGGTTTATATATGTTGTACTTATATTTTGTGTTTTTAGTTTCATGTAACCACCCTAGCCAAGTTTATGCTGCCTGTTTTTTTCTAGTCTTGCCTTGGTTTATTTGGAAGTGTCTGGGAGCCTAGAAAAAGTTTCCAATAGGTTGTATATCGCAACTTTTATGCATAACTAACAAAAATTCATCATATTAAATTTGAAATATGATATACCTTCATGGTCCAGGTGGTGTCTTTCCTTCTTTTCTCATTGTCTTCTCTTTTGAATCCTATAATAGATTCTTCCACTCAACCTCGAGAATCATCAGATGACATTGATACCTAGGGTTTGTTTGAAAATTAACCCTATATTGGTCCCTCACATATTTCAAATATGGTCCCTCACATATTTCAAATATGTACCATCCAATGAGGTGATTCCAATTTTATTGAAGGAATAACTGAATAGACTGACCAAGTGGTCAATAAGTTCCTTCTTCAAAATGGGATTATGAGCATTCCACCATGTCCATATGGTGGGCCCAAAAATCTCTAAGTCCTTGTCATTCATATTCTTAAAAAAGGTGTTGTTTCCTTAGAACAATATGGTCATTAATTTAAAATAACTATAGAGATGTATGTTTCAATTAGATAATAGGAGATAATTAAGACATTAATAAATACCCGGGATTTTTTGTATCTTTATTGGAACAATGTTCTCGTCCACCAAAAAGGTAATTGAAAGTGTTTCCTTGCCGGTAACACATCGTTGACACCTAAAAAAGCACACCATGAGATCCATGCCTGAAAATAAGTTGCAATGCATTTATACATACATATTATTAATACTAAATAGGTGGGACCCCTTAGAATAGTAATAAAAGGAAATGACTTATCTTGTTAAGATCTCCAAGCTTCGCCTATGATTGCATTACAAGAATAATTTCACCATTGAGAACAAAAGAAAAACTCTAGTTCTATTTGCAATTTATGGATGATTGATTAGTAATTTGATTTGAAAAGAAATTTTTATGTCGTTAAACATTCTTTCCCTTGCTACATCTAGAATTTAACACTAAGCACAAATTGCATGCAAACTTATGTTATATTTGGACAATGGGTCATCATGTGGTATGAAATTTCTTTGGAAAATTGTATACGTTGTGGATCCATGTGTTGGTTTTGGACTTGACTTTTGATATTGAAAATTTGTATAGTAAATTTTCCAAAATAGTTGATATGTGTGTGAAGGGTTGATGGAAGCTGAGCACACTTCACTATGTTGTGGTTGATGAAATTTAATATATGGGATATGGGAAGTGATGTGCATTTATTGTACGTCATTCTTACCCTATCTCAAGCATGACACCTTTACTATGTTGTTGGTATTTGTTGTGGGCACTCTGGTAAATAGAAACTCCACCATTTTTGTCCCTTGGGGAAAAGGAGTTGTGTTTTGTGGTTTCCTTAGCATTACTCTTACAGGTATGAAGATTTTATCTCTCCATTCATGAAATTTAAGCTCTGCTCGAGTTAAAATCATTTTTTTGGCTCTAGGATTTTGCATGCAAAATGTATTTGTTCTCCAAAGTTTACAACATTTCTTTTAAAACACTTCGGCTGTGCGAAATCACATTTCGATTTGGGTTTTCCTTGTTTTTCCTTTTGGAATTTGAGCAACTCGAACCAAAAATATAGCTCGACTATGTGTTTGGTTTAGGGTATAAAATTGTGTTGTTCCTAAATAAATCATGGTATTTACGTTGTTGATACAAAGTCTACGATGGATTGTTTTCATTATGTCTATGCAAAATGCATTTTGATCGTATTTTATTTCATGTTGGCATAAAATTGATTTAAACTTGAAATATCGTTCGACGTTATAATCTTGTTGGATTACTTTTGGTTGGTTACATTTGGAACAAACATTGGCAAAGGTTTTTATAGTAAATAAGTTTGTTTTCGCTCGGATTTTTTGATTAATTTTTAAAGTATTCTCTTTCTCTGTAAAAGAAAAGGGAAATGAAGGTTTTATATATTACCCTAGCCAAACACAGACCTTGAAAGAATTTTAGTTCTCTCCATTTGATGAGTTATGAGGACATGTGTGTTATAAATTTTTTCACCTAGGAAGTTTTCCAGGAAACTATTTTTGGGAAGGAATTGTTATCACCTTGCTTATGGGATACACTACAAACCTCATGCCTACTTCGAAGTCTTGTTTCTTTCCCCAATGGCCATAACATTGATTCGAAACCACAAAATCATGGGCTCACTATGTTA
Source organism: Picea engelmannii (assembly GCA_009831015.1). Lineage (NCBI taxonomy): Eukaryota > Viridiplantae > Streptophyta > Pinopsida > Pinales > Pinaceae > Picea > Picea engelmannii. The sequence continues at coordinate 879,937 of ML777869.1, forward strand.
TTTAGCCATGAGGAATTCGATTGACTTCTGAAGTTAATATGAGTTGATGATTATTAAACTTACACTGGGGTTTTCAAGCCACTTTGGTTTCACTGCTAATGATTTGAGGTTATAGAGAAACTTTTGATGCAACATTGAAAGTTCCTTGTGATTCCTTTCAGTCTTTCATGCCGATTTAAAATATTTAGTTATGATTATTGCTAAGCCCAAATGATTTTTTAATGGTTTCCTACATAAAACTTTACCATTTTAAAAGAACATATATGGTTTTGAAAAAGAGAAGGAAGATTACGAAGGTTGGCAGTTCTAGAATTTTTTTTGAAATTGATATTAAATAGTTTAAAGGTTATAGTTCATGGCCGTTGTATGATGAAGTGTTATAAAAGAAATGGTTGTGGCTCAAATAAGGTTTGGTTTATGGGAGTCTTGTTTTCTAAATTGGCTTGGTGAACAATGGTAAACTGTTTCCAATAAAGAATATTGTTATGAACTATAGAATTAATGAATTATATTTTATTTAATAGAACAATAACCATATTACTCCCATCCATGATATCACTTTTTCGCTCATTATATTCCCATCATTATCCCAATAACATTTAACTCACTTCCTTGTTCTGTTATTATAAATTCATTAAAAAGATTTGGATGATGATTTGAGTGAAGGTTTCAATATGAAGGCATTGTTTTATAAGGGAAAGTCTCTCCATTCCCATCATGATATCATTTTTCATTCATTAAAAATCCCCCATATTCCAACAACCCTGTAATTCCATGTTCAATTGCAATTAATTATTAAATTCAGTATTTGGTGGATTGTATCAATGGATGGATTACATATTCTTTTGTTGTGAATTGTTGGTGCAATTATATGCAGAATATATTACCAAACATAAATTATCTACTGAGATTCGTAATCAGTAGAGTTGATGCACTATATGCGTTGATAACATATAGGTTCCTATGTTTGTTTAGTATAGATAAGAAAACCATTTAGAAACCAACACACTCTTAAAAATAACAATCGTCACTCAATTTGAAAGCTGGAAAGAAAAACTCATAAACAAGCAAAAGCTCTTGCTCAGGTGATGGACATGTTCATTGATGGCTCATGAAAAGAAAAGATGAACTTTGATTCTATCTCCTGGAGCAACTCAACTAACAAGTAGGATGCTCCATTAAATCTCATGTATGGTGAAATATGGAGATCCAACCATTCCTGCATTACCACACTTTGAAACACATTCGAATAGTGAAATCAAACAAAATAACATGAAATCAAAATAACAAATACATGAAATGAAAATCTACACTAACAATTTACAATAAGCTTACCAAGATGGATCGATGGCCCTTGTCGATGCCAACATGGAAGCTCTTATATCAAAAAATGATAACTTCTGAGAGAGACAAGATCACTGAATCCAAACTTGCATTAATCTTCAATAGGTAGGTTTACAAAATGAGTCTCTTCATGAATCCAATCTACATCATAACAATTCTCCTCAAGAACCTATCTCATAACAATTCCCTTAATCTACATAATAATGAATCCTCTTTTCAATCTACATAATAATGATTCTCATCTTTCACATAATATTGATTCT
>ML777869.1:886792-915965 GCA_009831015.1 Picea engelmannii
ATATATATATATATATATATATATATATATATATATATATATATATATATATATATATATATATATACATATATTAATTTTTTTTATTCCTATGTTAAATCAAAAGTCAAAACAAAAGCTAAATTTTAATTTTAATTTTTTTAAAATTTTTATTCCTATAAAAAAAGAAGAATTCTAATTAATCTTAAAGCATATTTTTATTTTTTTTCATTTTATGTTTTGAAAAAAAAAAAAAAATAGAAGAACTTAAAAAAATTACTTCACAAACTTATTGAAAATTTATGCACAAATGGAACAATTGTAGACCAAAAATATATTAGGCAATTTCTTTTTGTAATCGTCAACAATTAAAATTCTTCCTGAAATCAATTTTAGTTATCCTATTTCTGATCCTCGTGATCGCACGAAGTGCTGAGGAGAGCATACTTATGCTAAGAAAAAATAACTTGAAAATAACGTCCTACCTACATTACGCTAATTAAAAATTAGAGATTTGTTACGTGTAGTCAAACTTCCAATGTAACCATAAGCGCAACAGTAATAAGAATATGTTCATTGTGAATTTCGCAAATGATGATCGAAAATATACATAAATGTGTGAAATTAAGTGTCGAAACTGTAAATTAACAAAATAAAAAGAAAAACTAAATGGATCTAACCTGGTACCTGCTTGAAACCATCGTTCGATAATGCTTTCGTAGGCATAGTTTTTACTCCTCATATCGTGTCACAACTCCTCGTTATCCTCCTCGATCTCCTACTCACATAATTGTTCGTCATCAGATGTACAAGGTTCCTTGTATGTTGTTTCTTTGTTTTCCTTTAGAGGAGTACTTAAACTTTCAGCTACTGTCAAGATCTCCTCTTCTAGAGAAGAGGAGATCCTGACTTTTTCTAGGATCTGAGTGAGCTGCTCCAAGCTTATACTCATAGTTAAACCATATTGAAAAAGGAGGATGATTTGTCATCAAAGATTTGAATTTTAAATCTAAGGAATTAAAACTATTTGTAAAGATAAAACACGTCAAACTTGAACTCCTTGTGTTATTGGGATCCTGCTGTCACCAGGTTATCGGTTCGCACAAGTTATCCCATCATAAATAAAAACTAAATTTGCATCAATAAAAACACACTTTTGCATAAAAGGAAGAGGACAACCTAACTTTGGAGCAACCCCACTAAAGTGGATGCACAAGTTCTTACCACTCGTCTTACCGTCTTCTCTCCGCCCTTAGGTCGTCCATAAAACCAATCCAAAATCATTAAAGCAATCTAATTCAAATGCTACCTATTACCGTTTACAACTCCCCGGCAACGGTGCCAAAATGTTGGTGCAATTATATGCATAATATATTACCAAACATAAATTATCAACCGGGATTCATAATCAGTAGAGTTGATGCACTATATGCGTCGATAACAGATAGGTTCCTATGTTTGTTTAGTATAGATAAGAAAACCATTTAGAAACCAACACACTCTTAAAAATAACAATCGCCACTCAATTCAAAAGCTGGAAAGAAAAACTCATAAACAAACAAAAGCTCTTGCTCAGGTGATGGACATGTTCATTGATGGCTCATGAAAAGAAAAGATGAACTTTGATTCTATCTCCTAGAGCAACTAAACTAACAAGTAGGATGATCCATTAAAGCTCATGTATGGTGAAATATGGAGATCCAACCGTTCCTGCATTACCACACTTTGAAACACATTCGAATAGTGAAATCAAACAAAATAACATGAAATCAAAATAACAAATACATGAAATGAAAATCTACACTAACAATTTACAATAAGCTTACCAAGCTGGATCGCTGGCCCTTGCCGATGCCAACATGGAAGCTCTTAGATCAATAGATGATAACTTCAGAGAGAGACAAGATCATTGAATCCAAACTTGCATTAATATTCAATAGGTAGGTTTACAAAAGGAGTCTCTTCATGAATCCAATCTACATCATAACAATTCTTCTCAAGAACCTATCTCATAACAATTCCCTTAATCTACATGATAATGAATCCTCTTTTCAATCTACATAATAGTGATTCTCATCTTTCACATAATATTTATTCTCTCCCTCTTCATGAAGAGAATGCACTCTCTTTTATACATGAGATCTTTGAAAAGGAGATAAACATCTCATAATTATAGATCCACTTTTCTCTCAACCCATTTCCCTTTATTACAAAATATAATCCCTTCAAATCCTCACACATATCTCTCATATATCTTGGATAAGATATGACAACCAAATCTCCATGATCTTCTCCTTGGATTAGGATTGAATTATCTTCTCAAATCTTGAAATGGTGGAGGAAGTATTCGAGAAGTCTTTTGAATTAATCCTTCACATATTCCTACACATGATAAATCTCACACATTTTTGAGATATATGAAAACATATCAATTTTCTAATATTTAATCACAAATTCCCTTTTAATACTAAAATAAATGATTTGGAAAATAATAAGGTTAAACCCATATTTAATTATGAAATGGTATTAATGAATGGTTTATAGAGCAATGAAATGTGAATAATGATGAAGGGAAAGGTGGATAGAAATACGACATTTATGAGACTCAACATGAATAATAGAGCCAACATATTGATTTTATTTAGGTAGAGTATTATTGAATGGATTGTTAAACTTTTTCGTATTCTGATTGAAATATTGTTTTATGATTATTTTTTCTAGTAGGGGAAATAATGGCAGAGGTGCAAATAGAGGTAGATGAAACAATTGGCAAAGAGGCCATAGAAGGCCACGATTCTCAATACATTTTTATGTTGATCCTCAAGAACTAAATCATCTTTTTCAAGCTGGGCTACTCAACCTAGTTGTCCAAGGGATTATCCAACCTTGACCTGAGAGGCCTCCTTTCTAGATGCATAAAAAATTCTCTGGTGTTTGTGTTCACCCTCATGTTTCTATGCATCTAGAACCACCTGCCAATGATGGTTGGAAAGAGATCATCCATCAACCTGATGCAAATCATAATGGTTGGAATACAACAATGTTTCCATTGCCTCCTCCTCCCCCATCATTCAATCCAAAATCCCAAGTTGATCACATTGCTTCACCAACCTAGTCCTCACATGCAAGCAAAAGGCTAAAAAATACCATGCCTAAACAAGATATTGATAAAGGGAAAAAAAGTGTCCAATTCCCCTAGCTCTTCCAAAAATTCCTCTAAATCAGTGTCCTCCCATCTCCACCTCAAAGACAATTTCTCCCATGTCATCAACGAAATCCATACTCAAGGTTCCAATCAGCCCAAGGATGCTACAAAAGGAAAAACAACAGAAAGATCAAAAGAGGGTAGTAGTGAAAAGAGGCAAACCACCTCTCATAACAAATATGGATTTTGATGTTGTTATTGGTATGTCAACATACTTTTGTTTTGGACAACAAACATATATTTAGACAAATGTTTTTGGAAAACTTGGATATTATCCTATGTTTTGTCAACAATCATGTTTTAGTTTTCTTAATAATAAAATGTTTGACTATTTATATGAATGGGAGTTACAAGGAAAATGTTCGAGCATATATTAGGTTATTATATTTCACATTATGATGATTATTGAAGTTGATAAAAAGGGAGTAACAAGGAGGAGTCATATTTAGTTAAAATTTAACAAAGAGATTAGGGGTCCAACCTATTTAGTTATTATTTAATAGACCCATATTTATTTTATTATTATCTATTTGTCTCAAACTATTGATTAATCTAACTAAATATTAACAAAATAAAGGCAGTTGAACTACCATAACTTGTTTGAAGAAGAATAAAATCTCAATTGAAAGAAGAGACAAGGGGAGGAGAGAACAGAAGGAGAACTTTTGATATAAGGTCTTCTCTATACTTGTGAGATACTTATTTTTCTTCATTCATTCCGAGTTTACTAGAAAGATAAACCATCTTGATGACAACAGGGTCTTATTGAAGGCAACATGATTCAAAACCAAATCATATCTTTCAACAACTTGTTTCTAAAGGTTATGATCTTTCTTGGCAGTGTGTTCTTGTTTATTTATGGATTAGATTTCATGACTGATAAAATATATTTTGCAGAGTCAAGTGACAACACTTTTATGGCAAGTTGATCCATATCTTTAGCTTTAGTTTCTTTTGTTGTCAGAGTCGTTTTGTATGGTGTCCATCAAAGACTTCTAAATCTGACTTTGGTCCCACCCTTGCAGGGGTTTGTAAAGAGAATTTTTCTTTGTATCTCAGAATGAAATTAATATAAAAATAAGATATTTGATTTTAGTTTCACATGCGTATATTAATGATATTGTTCACATTTTAATTTTATTCTCGTCTCTTTTCCTGTACACACTTATGTATATCTTTTCTTTATTTCTTTTACATAGTTACATATAACATATAAAATCAACCTTAGTCCCTGGTAAATATTATTTTTGTATTAAGAGATTGTTTTGGATTAAAGGATATAAACTCTGGGTGACATTCCTAATTATCTTGCCTTAGACTGGCAAGATATGAAAATGCTTGAGTAAGGTTATTCATACCTTTTTCTCAACACACATGACGATCTAGGAAATAAATATGTAGAATCACTAATTGCCTCATCTATACCATCAAGTGCTTGGTCTAGCGTGCACTGTGCTGACAATGTGTCATGGGCCCCAGAAGGTTCAATTGTCTCAATCAAGAAGCTGACAGCCAAAAGTGGAGAGCCAAATAGCCTCGCAGGTATTGGATCATGGTAGGACATTGTGGTGTTTGAGCATCGCTACTACCAACACCATCCTCAGGAGCAGGCTGCTCAAGTTTTTTGAATAATTCATATAAAAAGAAAACATATTTTATTCAGATCATATAAAAGTATCAAAAACAAATTCTTAAATGAACATATGTGATAAATAAAAATTTTAAAATATGTCGCTTACCACAGATCATTTTATTTCCTCCATAAAAAATTTACATCTTTGTGTGATATCTTCCATTGGTTCACACATAAAAAACTCAATAAGTTTGACATTTTTTTCCTCACGACCTTTTTAATTGTCTCAATTGGGTCCAATTCAAATATGTCCTCATAGTTTCCGATATTTTCAAGTACATCAGGTGTCAACAACTACATTTATCAACAACAAAAAAAAAGTTAATTCAATTATAAAAATAATACTAAAATTCACTTTAAATGGATATGGACATTGATGGTCGTTTACTTGCTCTGAGGCAGGTGCCTTCCCATGATCACCCTGCCACAATATGAGAAGCATTACATATTAAAATGTTACATTATAATATGGGAAGCATGCAATATTAAAATGAGTGTTAAATATAAAAAATAAGTTGTCTAAAAACATAACTTTGTTGTAAATGAAAAAAAAAAATGTAACAGGAAAAATGCTTAAAAATGCATGAAACTAAGGCATGATGAAACATGCACGCCCAGGGATTAACACACTTGCAGTTTGAGTGATTTAAGTTCCTAGGGGTGACTTATATTATTTTACACTTTTCTACATGTTAAGTGTTGTGTTTGCGAACATAAAAGTGGTTGATGTGTATAAGAGGCAAAATCTACCTTGTAAATTGAGAGACCAAATCAATAGAAAGTACTCTAATGGAAATGCACTCCCATGCTTATATATAGCTCCAAATTTAGTCATATAAGTTTTAGGGTGAATTTAATATCATTATAAATCTATCTATATCATCCATATTGCATTTTCAAATGAAAAAGGACTTCTACCAGGAACCAAATTCAATATCTTTTGTAAAATGGATGGTAAAACTAGATTGCTATAAAATGCATGCCTAGGAATCATATGACCTCCAAACTGAGTGATAAAAGTTTTGGAGTTTGTATTTTATCAATTTACATATATTCATACTTTATTTGTGCATTTTGAAACCAAAAATCTTCTACTGTGCATAAAGGTTAAAAACTATTTTGTATATGAAAAAAAATGCATAATGGGAAAAATGCTTAAAAATGCATGAAACTAGGGAATTGTGAAAATGCACACCTAGGTATTAACACACTTGAAATTTGAGTGATTCAAGTTCTTGAGGGTGTCTTATATTATTTTACACTTATCTACATATTTAGTGTTGTTTTTGCGAACATAAAAGTGGTTGTTGTGTAAAAGAGGCAAAATTTACCTTGTCAATTGAGAGACCAAATCAATAGATAGTTCCCTAATGAAAATGCACGTCCATGCTTCTATATAGCTCCAAATTTAGTCATATAAGTTTTGGGATGATTTTAATAAAATTATGAATCTATATATATCATTCAAAGTGCATTTTCAAATGAAAAAAAGGACTTCTACCTGGAACCCAAATTCAATACCTTTTGTAAAATGGATGGTAAAACTAGATTGTTATAAAATGCATGCCTATTAATCGTATGATCTCAAAATTGGGTGATTAAAGTTGTGGATTTTGTATTTTATCATTTTTCATATATTCACACTTTAGTTGTGCATTTTTAAACCAAAAACCCTCGACTACGCATAAAGGTTAAAAATTGCTTTGTAAATGCAAAAAAATGCATAATGGGAAAAATGCTTAAAAATGCATGAAACCAAGGCATGATGAAAATGCATGCTTAGGTATTAACATGAATTCAATTCCCATGTTTATCAGACATATACAATTTAAAGGAGATGGATGGATGGATTCATAAGAGCAATACAATAAAACATAGAAGGTATTCCTATTACAACTTCATAAAACAGTTAGGAAAACTTCATGCTTAACACATTCAATTATATCATAATATCACTTAGGTAAAAATTAATGTACATGAAAAATTACCCAGTAAAATATTCCCTTGGGGAGCTAGGTGGGTTCCACTCGATTCACCTTGTCTTCCCAATGGTAATTTAGCAAACTAACACAATATTTTCCAATCTTTTCCCATTGGATACTTATGATCATTCAAGTTTCTTATTTCCTCATCCATATCAATGTATTTTACATAAAATAGGGGAGGTAGTTTCCTAAAAATCATTTTCTAATTGTGCAACAACTCAAAATCCCCTGCCAACAATTCTATGACATCTTGCCCCTTCAAAGTGCCATCAAGATTTTCGAACTAGTTGCCACTATTCCTCCTGTATTCTAATATCTTCTGATAATTTTTCATTGGATGCAAATCCTTATTTGCATTCCAGAATGATGGTAATACATTCTTGATGACATCACTAAAAATATTCTTAAAAGTAGATATTTTATTCATAACCTCATGGCACTTAGTTTCCACATATCACAATAATATCATTTTTGTAATGACTCTTTTAGAATCCATTACAATGCTATTTCTGTCATTGAATTACAAATCCTTCAACTCTTGTTTAGTTCTTCTATTCAATAAATTTATTATATGAGCTTCCAAATTAGGTTTATTCTCCAACACAATTGTTGTTCCTTTTATGTATGTCAAGACTACAATGATTAAATCAAGCTCAACCTGCACCAAGGTAAAGTAAGACCAATTCTTAAAAATTTTGTTAGCTATATCGTCCAAATCATATGCTTAGATACTTTCATGGTTGGTCTCCCTGTCACCCTTGCCTTCATTCTATTTTCTTCCTTTTGAGCTTCCTCTTTAGCAACATTTATTTGTTCTAAACATAACTCCATGCCCTTCACCAGATCTTCTAGTTATGCTACCTTGGCATCTCTTTGTTTGAGTTGGTTTGTCACAATGTCCAACTCGATATCCTTCACACTCAAATCAACCATGAATTTTTATAAGCCCGATGTTGGGTCTAATGGAGAAATTTTCATTGTAGCTGGCTTGTCTACCTGAAATCTATGATTTTTCTCGTCTTTCAAGGTTTCAATTTTAGCTTGTAGTCATTCTATGATCTTTCTACTTTCCAATAATTCTTGGTAGAGATTCTCCTTTTCCTCATGACTAGCCTGCAACTCTAGGGTATGAAATTGTTGTACATCAAGAACATTTATCTTTTTCTTGAGGATATTAAGATCTTTATCCTTCTCCTACAATAGTAGAATTTTTAGGATCTTCTCCTAGGGAAATAATATTCCTCTCCAACTCATTAATATGAATTTTATTGTATTTAGTGGCCACCCTCTCTTGCATCAACTACTTAGCTATTTTGAGTACCATATTTTTCATATTCCTCTCACTGGCAGAGTATTGCAAGACCACTCTATACAACATATCACTTGTTTGTTGGTGCAATTGTGTAAGAGCCTAATTTAACAAAGCCTAAAAATTTGTATACATTTAAATATTAAGATTATTCAGCATATAAGCAGCATAAGTTTAAATTTATGTACAACATGCTAATAAATTTCATAAACATCCACATAACACCACATAATCCTGAAAATACATAAATAAAAATACCTCCATCTGATGCTAAATCCTCGATCTCTGTTTGTCCAAGATGAAGCTGAAACTGTGCTAAACTCTGCCCAAAACCGACTAACCACCCAGCCAGCTAGTAGCAGCCTATCTGGCTCCCTAGCTCCAGGATTCCGTAAGGATTCCTAGCCCCCGAGCCCAAAACTCCCAGCAACCAGGTGCCCTCTTGCAACTGTCCTCCTAAACTCCCAACTAGAAAAATATCCAAAACCAGGAAATACAGTCCCTCTCTCCAGAAATGGTTCCTCTCCCAAACTTTCATAATCCTTCCCGAAGGCCTCTACCTAGTCCTATCTCCCCCCATTCACCGACTCCCTACCCTCCATTAATGCCACCCACCTTATCCCTCCATTTATTACCTTATCCCTCCACTTAATGCTTCATTCTCCCCCCCACATACGTAAAGTCTTATAATAAATAAATTAAAGTTATTAAGCCTCTTTAATTCATTACTCAAACCTTTAATGAGTCAATTAATTAATCAATCAACAGATATAAACAATTAATTAATATTATTAAGAAATAATCATTGTTTAATTAAAACATATTAGGACAATTAATTATCTAATTAATTATACTTAATAAACCCTATGCAACTATTTAACCAGGGTTGTTACATACACCCACCCTTCAGGAAACTTTGTCCCGAAGTTAAGGTATTTCATGATACAAAGGAAAAGAAACATGATTCATACATTCATAACAATTAACTGACATTATTAGTAAGTAATCCAAGAAAACTCATACATACTAGTGTACATGTACAAGAAATGCATGTGTAGATAGTAAATACAAGTCTCATGCATGTACTAATAATCAATAACTAACACCCTTATAGTAATTTATGTATGCATCCAATCCAATCAACAAGACTATTCTTTTATAAAAGACAATAAACCAATCAAATGTTTGCGAAATCCTTTAATTACAATTATCTAGTTCAACAATTTTATTTAGACAACTGTGCTTTAGTTACATAATTATGAATATTCATATATACACATTTTCTTTTTAGAAGGGAAAAACAATAAATTCCACCATCAGAAAAATCTCCATACTTTCTCAACTATTTCTACTCATCCTTCCTCCCTAACTTACTTCCATCTTCATTCCTATCTTTCCTCTGTTGGACTATCTTGGAGCATCAACTATATTGACCTAACTCCAAATAGAACCCGTATGCAGAAGTGTCACTATCTTGACCAAGCTTCCCCAGCACGCAACTAACAGTCATCATCACATGTCTAGAGGAGCGTGAGCTAACACCATCCTCCCATGACTTCAGGTTTCGGAGGATACATGGTGGGAAATGCTTCCACCCCTCCTAATCATAACTAGGGTCCACACCCTACAATGGAATATACAGTGGCACCGTGTTGCTGGGAGTTTTGTCATCGTTTATTCTGTTTTGGACAGTCTCATCACCTGAAATTCTGCACTAGTCCACATATCATAGCAATGTATTGAAACCAATATAATTTCACATACAAGGATTCATACCATATTGTTTCTTGGCCAGTGGTCATGTCATTCACTTTCATCATTATTATCCCTTGGCTATTTCATAGCCCATAACCTGCAGATTAGTCTGTAACACAAACTTATACATTTCTATGCATTATCATCATGTAATTGCATACAACCATCATTTCAATTCAGTATCCATGTACCAACAACTTAACATCAAAGTTTTCAAGTTAGAAATAGATTTCATAATATCCCATAATTCAATTTCAACACCCATTCATAAAATTATCATTTACAAAATAGATTGCATCATATCCAACATCATTCTAATAGCATTTAAGCCTTCATAGGATCTCATTCACACAATATATCACATCATATCCATCATCATCATCATCAATAGAATTTAAACGTTCATAAAATGTACATTCACATAGTAGATCGCATTATATCCATAATCATCAATAACATTTAAACATTCATAAAATTTACATTCTCACAATATATCGCATCATATCCATCATTATTCAAATACATATAACACTCATAAAGATTCATACGTCTTAAAAAGTTCAAGTGTATCATTTAATAGTTTCACTTGTGAATAGAAAATACAAGTGTGCAGGCCTCAGGTAATCCTGGATGTCTAAGTCAAAAGGTGGTGTTACATGCACCCAACCTTCGAGAAACATATTCTCGAGGTGGTAAAAAAAGTGAGGGATAGTCTCATCGTAATGTCTTGGTATTTTCCCAAGTAGCAGATCCTGGACTATACTTGTCCCATTAGACCTTAACTTGGTCTACCAGACGGTTCCTGAGCTGTTGAACTCTACGGTCCAATATGCATAACGGTTCTACCGTGAGAGTCCCCATGTCCGATACCTGCAATTCCTTCCAATTTAGTTTATGTGATTCATCAACAACATAATGATGTAAAACAAATACATGAAAAACATTATGAGTTTTATGCAAGTGGGGTGGAAGTACAAGACGATAGGCAATGGGTCCAATTTTCTCTTGGATTATGAATGGTCCTATAAATCGAGGTGACAACTTTTTCCCCTTCTCGAACCGTATGGTACTCTTATTAGGCCTAATACAAATGAAAACCTGATCTCCCACTTTATAACTTTGATCAATCCTGTGTGCATCCGCATAATTTTTCTGTCTATCCTGTGCTTCCTTTAGTCTCTGCCAAATATGAATCATCTATTCCTCCATCTCTTGAATCAATTCTGGCCCAACTATTACTCGGTCTTCTAATATTTCCCAACTCAATGGTGTTCTGCATGGCCTTCCATACAGAGCTTCATAGGGTGGCATTCTGATGGAGCTATGAAAATTGTTATTGTAGGCAAAGTCTACCAAAGGTAGGTACTTCTCCCACTGGGTTTGATTATCCATGACATACATCCTAAGCATGTCTTCCATGACTTGATTTAATCTCTCGGTTTTCCCATCTGTTTCAGGATGATAAGTTGTGCTTAAGTTCAACTGAGTCCCCAACGCTGACTGCAAACTTGTCCAAAACCTAGAAGTGAATCTGGAGTCCCTATCCGAAATGATCTTCTTAGGTATCCCATGCAAATGGATGACCTCACTTACAAACACACGTGCCACATCAGTGACATCGTAAGTGTCTCTAACCAGAATAAAATGAGCACTCTTGGTTAACTTATCCACTATCACAAGAATGTCATTGTGTCTATGAGATGTGAGTGGCAACCCCACAACAAAATCCATAGATATGACTTCCCACTTGGACATAGGAACAGTGGTTGTAGGAGGCATGCCGGGTGATGGTGGTCAACTTTCACTTATTGACACTCTAGGCACTTGGCGATGAAATGGACTACATCACGCTTCATGCCTACCCAAAAGAAAAGTTTCCTCATGTCTGCGTAGATCTTCTTCACACCTGGATGTGCACAATAAAGTTCTCTATGTGCTTCCTTTAGTATGATGCTTCAAATATCCCCATCTTCAGGGATGTACATCCTTCCCTGATATCTCAATAGTTCGTCTACTTCCAGAGTATATCCTTCATATTGTGGATCTAATTTCCTCCCACTCTTGAGGTTTGAAGTAACCTCTAAATACCAACTGTCTCCTTTGAGTTTTGTCAACACACGTTCCCTTTGATTGACTTTCAAGGGTACCAGGGAGAAGACATGTGGTCTCCTGGTCAAGGCATCTGCGGCCACATTTTACTTTCCCTTGATGTATGAAAAACCAAAATTGTACTCACTCATAAACTCACTCCATCGCCTTTGACTAGCATTCAGATCCCTTTGAATGAAGAGATGTTTTAAACTTGGATGGTCCAATTTGAGCTCAAAGTTTTGCCCCACAAGATAGTGCCTCCAAAGTTTCAGAGATAGCATTACAGTTGCCAACTCTAAATCATGAGTCACGTATAGCTCTTCATGTTTCTTCAACTTCCTTGACGCATAAGCTATCACTCCTCCATCCTGCATTAGCATGGCCCCCAACCCTTTCTTTGAGGCATCCATGCAAACTATGAAGTCCTTTTCCATATCTGACACTCGTAGAATTGGCGCACTAGTTAGTAACCTCTTAAGTTCAATAAATGCACTATCACATTCTTCTGTCCATTCATACCTGACCCTCTTGCAATGCAAAGTGGTGACGGGTTTCTCAAATTTTGAGAATCCTTCCACAAATCTCTGATAATAACCTGCTAGCCCCATGAAGATTCTCACCTCATGGGCATTTTTCGGCACTGGCCATTCCATAATGGCCTTTACCTTTTCTGGTTCCACAGAGATTCCTTCACCGGAAATGATATGACCTAAATAGTGGATTTCTTTTTGGAAGAAGGAACACTTCGACAACTTCCCATACAATTTGTTCTCCCTAAGGCAGGACAACACCACTCACAAGTGTTCCTCATGTTCTCTTTCATTCTTGGAATAGATGAGGATGACATCTAGAAAGACTTGTAAAAAATGGTCTAAGTACTTCCAGAATACGTCGTTCATGAATATTATGAATACTGTTGGTGCATTGGTCAATCCAAAAGGTACTATGACAAACTCATCATGCCCAAACCGAGTTCGAAAGGTATTTTTTGGGATATCGCCTTCCTTAATCCTTAACTGATGATCCCCTGATCACAAATCGATCTTTGAGAATACCGCTGCTCCTTTCATCTGATCGAAGAGGTCATCTATTCGTGGCATTGGGTACCTATTTTTCACTGTAGCACGCTTCAAGTCGATGTAGTCTATACATAATCATAAGGACCCATCCTTCTTCTTTACAAAAATTATTGGTGCACCCCAAGGTGAGACACTTGGCCTTATTATCCCTAAGTCCAGTAACTCTTTCAACCGCATTTGCAACTCACAAAGTTCTGGCGCTGTCATCCGATATGGAGTCTTGGAAATTGGTTTTGCACCAGGTTTTAGCTCAATAGTAAAATCAAGCTCCCTCTCAGGAGGTAACCCTTGCAACTCGTTCGTAAAAACATCCTTAAATTCTGACAATATCGGGTATCGATCTAATGAGGGTCCCTTCCTTTCATTCACTGCTTCCACTACATATAGTCGACACCCTTGCCTCAAGCATCGCTTAACCTTCATAGTTGAGATAAAGTGTAATTAGACCCTTCTCTGTACACCCTTGATCTCTACTAGCCTTCCTTCGTCATCAACACAGAGCACCCTTTTTGCGAAACAATCCACCAAATCTCGATGAGATTCTAACCAATCCATTCCAATGATTAGGTCATATGCACCAAGAGTAGTGATGCATACCTTCAACCTAGTAGTAAACACTCCCAAGTCTACTATACAATTATCAACACTAGGTCCTACCACTTGTTTTTCCCCCGAAACCATCTCGACTTGTTTAAAGTCATCGTGCTCGTAGGCTGCCAACCCACTCTTTTCTAATGTAGATGGTGAAATGAAACTATCTATAGCACCAGAATCAAATAAAATCTTTACATTGATATGATTTAGCATACCTGATGACTCCACCACCATGGATTGATGTTTGGCCTGGCGATTATTAACCGCTGTGTAAATCTGGTGGCTGCTATTTGCTCTTCCCATCGGGGCCTTTCCTTCTCTATGAACAAATCCTAATTGTAACTCTGGGTAGTCACGTTGGTAATGGGGTCCTCCGCACCCCCAATAGGTAACACGAGATTGAACCTATGCATTGTTACGTGACTGTCTCTGAAATGAGTTCCTTCCCCTAGAACTCCTGCCCCTACTAGATGTTCCCTGAGATGGTCATGGACCTGCCTGCATCATTGCTGATGAACGAGATGCTGCACTCACTGCCATTGAAATCCCTGCGGCTACTGTCCTTAGTGTGACTCTGTTACCATATGGAGGTGGCCTTGAGCCCCCTCCCCTGGGAAATTTCCTAGGGGCCTTCCCTACGAATCCAGGATGATGCAGAAAGGTCGGTCTTGTACCTCCGGTTAAGTTCATGTGTTCCTCCACATAACGCGCATTTTCCACAGCTTCTGCTACTGAAGATGGTTTCCACATCTGCACCATATCCCTTATCTTAGGGTTCAACCCATAGACAAAGAATTCTACCTGTCGTTGGTCATTATCCATATATGAAACATACTTGACCAATTCCATAAACCTAATTTCATATTCTTCTATGGTTTTGTTTCCCTATACTAGAGCATGAAACACTCCTACCTATTGTTCCTCATAGTAAGCTGACAGATATTTCCTTCAGAACCTCTCCTTGAAAAGTTCCCAAGATACGGTGTCCAGGGTAAGATGCAGTTTCCTTTCCAGGTTGCCCCACCAGTTCAAGGCACTATCTCTTAACTGAAAAATCACTATCTTTGCCTTTGAGGTGGATGCATAGTCCCTTAAGGAAAAACACCTTGTCATGCCTTCCAACCATGCTTCCATGCATTCACTGGCACGACCCCTGGAAAACTTTGGAAGTTTGATCTTCTGTAGTTCTCTAGTGATGTCTTCGGGTGGAGGTCCTCCCCCTTGAATCCCTCGATGCTTCTGGATTACCCGTTCCAGATGGTGGGGGTTCCACTTCGATCCCTGTTGGTTGATGCCCTTTTAAAGTCTCATTTATGGCCTCCAAAGAGCACATTATGAGAGCTAGTTCGGGTGATGGTGGCAACGACGCTGGCAGTGTTGGCGATGCCTGCGACGATGCTCCTTTGCCTTGATTCCCTCGATTCCTAACCATATAGTATGATTTAACCTGCATCAACCAAAGTTGTCAGGGTGAGTTCAAGGACGTTTCAAATTTGCGCAACTCAAACTAGAAAATAGGGTTAGGCGTAAGTTTTTTTTTTACTTGTCTATAAATAGACGTTACTCTCTTTAGGGGAGGTGTCTAGGTTAGGGTTAAAGCGTCTAAGCTTGATGTCTTCACCTAATAAAACTACTGACTCCCTTGCCTGGTAACTATGCTAGCTTTGCGCTATACTCACCAATTCCTCTAGCTTGCTTGCCTAGTATGCATGAAGCCCCCTCCCGCTTATCTCGTTCTAAGTCCTTAACCTTTCGCTAAAAACAATCTAATTAGTCGCTTTAACTAGTTTTAAATTTAAGCATGAATTATAAACTTTAAATATAATTAAACATAATTTTAATTATAAATAAATTTAAAACATAGTTAATTAATTAAAACATAATAATATTAATTATGTTTTAATCACATAAGAGTTTAAATATAATTTAATTATAATTTGATTAAAATTTAATAATTTTAAATTTAAACTATAAATAACTTAAACTCTAAATTAACTACATCTAATTTAAATTATATTCTAGTTATTAAAAATTAAAATTTTAATATTAAATTAAAATTAAAACATTAAAAATCTAACCAAAATAAAAAAATAAATAAATGAATAATAATAAAAATAAATAAAAATAAAAACTAAATAAGAATAAGAATAAAAAAACAATTTTAACGTGGGCAGTGGGTCCTCGCATGAGGCCCACGTGCCCCTCCCTCACCACACTCATTCCCAACCCTACACATCTCTCTAAACAAACCCTAAACTATCCTCAACCCTAACGCTCCCTCACTGCCGCCTCTCCCACTCTGCAAGTGTGGCCAGGGTTTTCTTCTCCCTAACTCTGCAACTATAGGATCCTCCCTCAGTGGCTCGATGCTCGGCTCTGAGTGCTGGTGCTTGGGCGCTGGCTGGTGTGTTGTTGCTGTTTGATCTTGTGTTTTTTTTTTTTTTGACTGACCTGTGTTTTGGTTGCAGGTCGCATGGGCTTGGTGGAGAGGTCTCGGCTCTGAGCACTGGCTTATATGCGCCTTCTTGTTGTTGCGTGTTGGCTTGCTGGTTTGGCGCTGGCACTTGGGCACACATTTGTATTTCATTTCACTTCATACAATAACTAAAGGTAAAGGATGATTCCTTCCCTGTCCCTTCTACATGTCAGTCTTCCCTCCTTCCTGATCCTCTATCCATCGGGGTTTATCTATATGATATGACTGGTTTAGAGAAGCTTGAGTTCAGAAGAGTTCCAGCTCTTAGCTTTAGCTGCATAGTACTAGTAGGTCTCAGTTCTATATAGAACAAACTCTTCTATTTGCTTACGCTTCGTTAAGGTCTAAGTTTGATATAAAAACTCTATAACAAATTGGTGGAGTTGTGGAGTTAGGTGGGAAGTTGGGAACATGGGTTCTTTGAGCCACCCCTCGTAGGCTCCTCCCTTAGTCGTGGCATAGTGCTTGACGCATTGAGCTCTAGTTTTGCATTGGGCTCTCCTCATGGAACTGTGTGGTGCGCACTGCCTTGTATTGAATACTTGATGCTTTGTGCTCGGGCTTCTTGGGCTGTGACTGGTGCTTTTTTTTATTTTTTTATTTATTATTTTTTTAACACACAAAATTTGGATTCGGGAGGCCACACTGAAAGGTCAATAGTGTTCCAAAACTAGGCATCCACAAAAGATCAATGTGGTCTACTTAGGATATCATAAAAATCAGGAAAAGTAGTACAAAAATCAACTAAACTCGGTAAGCAAAATCTCAGCCTTGAAATACTTGGCAATCTGAAGCGAAAGAATGGGGAAAATCAGAGTGTTTTGCAACAGTGGTTTTCCTTGGAAACCCTCATCCATAAAAGAGAAAACAAAATGTACAAATTTGGGTCCTGGTATAGTGTTATCTTTCTAAAAAACTAGCTTATAAGCTAAATTGGAGTTAAAAAAAAAAAACAATAATTCATATCCCTCATGACCAATTATCGTCCATTGCTAGAGCATTAGATGTTCAAGGACTCGATCTATAAGAATACCTGCATACATAATCAAAGCCTACCATGCTGCATTCCATGCAATTTTCGGAACTGCACCAAAAATGTTGAGAGTACTTGTTGTTTTAAGGAAGAGACAAACCACTTATTTTAAAAGGAACTCAGAACTTGGAAGAGACTTGTGCACAAAACACTTAATTATCAACTTTTCAATGTACTGTATGCAAAACATCAACAATCACAACATATTACATGTTTTCAATAGATGCAAGAAGAACATTGCCCTATGGCTCTCTTCTTTATCGATCAACCACAATGGTGAACCACAATTCCATTTTACTTAATGTAAATAAAAATATTGTATTCTATAAATTATAATTTTTTCAGGAATGGAGGGAGTTGAGCGGATGCACCAGAATGTATTTCGCTTAGAAACCACCAATTTGGATGCACCCGAAGGTATTGCTAACTACTCTCTCTTTTGTTCATGGTTGGAGATTCGCCATTATGCCTACATAAGGATAATGTACGCTCATACTAGCATGAATGTTCCCTGCAATTTCAGGGATCCATTGAGAGTCGTTTTTACTTTGTTGAATAAAGAGTTGATGCATTTGAGGAAGTGATCACATGGATATCGAAAGGGCAGATGCTTACTGGAAAAAAAAAAACTAAAAAAAAAAAACAGACATGGCACCCATCTGATGTGGTGAGGAGTAGCTATTTCAGCAGTCTTTCGCCTCACATCAACATCGACGCTTGGTCTGTGAATGATTCCAAGGTAGTTTCAGAGTAATTTTTTTTTTTTTACAACTATATATATATATAGTACTGTTAATACTTATATTTATTTTTTTGCAATACACGCAGCGCATGGGACACAGTCCCCTCCTCCTCGTGGCTTGGTAGAGCGTGTGCCTTTGGGTTCAATAATTTTTATTTATATTATTATTTTTTTTTGTTTACATCAATTATTATACAATTGAGTCTTTATTGCTGGGGAAGTGGACAACTGGCTTATTTGGCAGGGGCAGTGGTCCTTATTTTGGAGAATTTTGGCAAATGAAGCCTGCTTCCAAGATTTGTAGTCGTAGATATGATCTGTCTCTCGAAGCTTCTTACTACTTCAATTTTCACCAGGTTTACAGGGTTGAATCTGATTATATAAAGCAACCAACATATGGCTTTGTTTAAAGCCATTACGCCCACAATGAATGAATTTACGACATTTTTTTCACTAAAATTCTTATTTTAATTCAAAATTAAAGTTTTGTCTAAAGTCTTGTTAACTGACAGGGCCTCCATCCATAATTGTCTAGTTCCAACTTCCTTCACAATTTGAATATGTGTATTATTTATATTTATAACTGTGTTAAATTATATATATATATATATATATATATATATATATATATATATATTTATTTTTTATTTATTTTTTATTTTTTTTCAGTATGTATATTATTATTTTGATTTATATCTGTGTTTGTGGGCTTTGCTTGCAGGTTAGGTGGAGGTGGAGCTTTCCCAGATTTGTATACATTTATTCACACACTCCCTCATTTTTCTATATACAGAGTGTTGATGGGTGGGTAGGTGGTCCTTTGGTCCCAGATTTCAAACTACAGCTTTGATACCATGTGTAAGAGCCTAATTTAACAAAGCCTAAAAATTTGTATACATTTAAATATTAAGATTATTCAGCATATAAGCAGTAGAAATTTAAATTTATGTACAACATGCTAATAAATTTCATAACCATCCACATAACACCACATAATCCTGAAAATACATAAATAAAAATACCTTCGTATGATGCTAAATCCTCGATCTCTGTTTGTCCAAGTTGAAGCTGAAACTGTGCTAAACTCTGTCCAAAACCGACTAACCACCCAACCAGCTAGGAGTAGCCTATCCAGCTCCCTAGCTCCAGGATTCTGTAAGGATTCCTGGCCCCCGAGCCCAAAACTCCCAGCAACTGGGTGCCCTCCTACAATTGTCCTCCCAAACTCCCAACCAGAAAAATATCCAAAACCAGGAAATACAGTCCCTCTCTCCATAAATGGTTCCTCTCCCAAAATTTCATAATCCTTCCTGAAGGCCTCTGCCCAGTCCTATCTCCCCCCAGTCACTGACTCCCTACCCTCCATTAATGCCACCCACCTTATCCCTCCACTTAATTCTTCATCCCCCCCCCACATACGTAAAGTCTTATAATAAATAAATTAAAGTTATTAAGCCCCTTTAATTCATTACTCAAAACTTTAATGAGTCAATTATTTAATTAATTAATCAATCAACAGATATAAAAAAATAATAAATAAAAAAATAATATTATTAAGAAATAATCATTATTTAACTAAAGCATATTATGACAGTTAATTATCTAATTAATTATACTTAATAAACCCTATGCAACTATTTAACTAGGGTTGTTACAAATTGAATCATATCCACAAGGTGGATATCTCGAAGTTTTACTCTCATTTGAATGGCTTTGTAATCTCCAGGAAAACCAAGATTAAGTACCTTTGAATTTAGTATAGAAAAATTGAATATACCCTGTTGGTAATCCACAACAGATAGTAATTTTATTTGAGTTATCGTTTATCCCCAAGCCCCAGGATACATTTCCTTTTTCACCCCATTTGTTTTTCTATTTATATCCAAATATTGTGAAAAAAGTGAGGGTTTCTTATCAGAGATTCCTTCAGATCTAGAGGTCTATGAAACTTCTGGTGTTGACAATCGAGATAAAATGAGATGCTCAATAGTGATAGAATACCTAGGTTGAACTAGCTTCGCTTGATCATTTTATGATTTGCAATGTACCCTTCCCTTCGCCATAAACTCAACAAAGAATCCATCTAAGTATAATTCTTCATCACCTTCAGTATTTTTTCTTAGATGCTCAATCAACTGATCATCAATATCCATTTCAGAATGTATGTCTGTAAATGTCCTCTTTTTGAGTTGTAAATCTTGTTTCTGAGTCTGAATTACATTGGATTGTTCCATTGACTCATTGGCAGTTTGATTTTTGGCCTTTTCCTCTAGAATTTAATTAACATATTCCCATGAATCAAAGTTATCATTTCTTTCCACTATAGGATTTGGAATATTCTTGTACATGGGCCTTCTTGCTACAATCACACCATGTGGGTCATACACCCATTTACTGCTGGAAGATTGGTTGTTGTCATTGATGTCAACCCTAGTCATGGGTTTTGGACCACAAGATTGATGAAGGTATTTGGACATGAAGGACAATGCACATGAAGATACAACACCCATGGATGGATAGTATACATCATGTTGTTTCCGGTGGTATGTGGCACGTTGCATGGATTCTCATGATTGAGGAGAAATGATTTTTTGAAGATGACAAAGTGAATTGAACAAGGAAGTACATGTAGGCCCTGAAGATAATTAAAGAACAAAATTACAAAATAAGAAAGTGTCAGGTCGGCCCTAATGTTAAAAGGAAGTGACATAAATGGTATAAATAAATATCATTATACATTCATTTGATACACAAGTCCAATTTCAAAGGAAAATCAGAAGTAAAGAAGACCGGATTTCAAGGGAGGATGAAGTCTTTTGGTGATGTTTTCTAAGGTATGTTATTTTCCAGTCATCTTACCATTTTCACTGTAACTTTTTTTGTAGAACGATTCAGATGGTGAAATTGATATGGTATTGAGAAGACATATTAAGGTGCCTGTGGTAAAAGTTTCATCTCTTGATTCGCTATAATTATGGAGATACACTATGTAGAAGATATGGTTTTTGACCAGTCCTGAAGCTAGTCAATAAACAGGTGTTCTGGGTAAAACAATCATAACTTCTTAATAGAGAATACAAATGAAGTTGGAAAAATTTATTTGGAATATTACAGATTGTAGTTTCTTGTGTGCGAGTTTCAGAATCTTATGTTAAATATTGAGCGTGGGGCATTCTGTACAAGTTCGGTCTCCCAAATAAACCAGAATTAAACAAAGTCTACCATTCTCTCTATAATTTCTTTTTGTGGAGGATTCAAGGAGTGAAACTTGGAGAATTTTTAGAGAATACATTGAGTAATATTATCTACAGGATCAGAGTATTCCAAGAATTTAAGAATTGCATAAATTGAAGAAGTCTCAGGAAGCATTATCAGGTTCTATGTGATGGTTGGTTGATGGTGATGATTTAATGGAAAGTTTTATTATCTCTCGTATATTATTGGGTGGAAGGAAGGGGCAAGGATGGAGAGTTAAATCCTCTCTTGATATTGGAGGATTGTATCTTCCTCTTGGAGGTTTATCCCTCCCTTTACATTTGGAACCTGTAGCTACCTTTGGAATTCATTACTTCCCTTGAACAATAAATATTGATTATTTATCATATATTGTGCATGATGTATTGTGGTGTATTGGTGTAACTCTTATACTATTGTTCATTTCTCATTGGATATATTTGAATGGTTTAAGTATAATTTTAAAAAAGTTTTAAATTGTACTTGATACTGATTCACCCCCCTCTCAGTATCAACATTTACTTCCTTTTCCAACATCCAATTATTGTAGAATTTCTTCCATAACAACTAGAGTAGTTCTAAGATAGACCAAGAAAGGACCAACCTCTTGAGGCATATTTAAAATGATGGCCTTCTTATGCTGGGAAACATGAAATTGATTTTAAATGAACCTTTGTCTGATGTATTCCAAAGAAAATATTCTTAGAGTTAAGAATATTCAAAAGCATATGATATAATGATGGTGTGATCCTCAAATAGGTATCAATATCCTAATATGGTATTTTTTCTTAGCTATAGTATCCTATGAGTTTGAGTACCATGGAGTAGAATGTAGCATGCACTCATGAACTTATTTACATAAAGGATGAAACATTTATTCTAGTCTAGTTTCCTCACCTCCTTAGTCCACTCAATTACTAGAATGGTTTTACCTTAATCATCCCTTGTTTTGATCCCAAATCTCTCAAAAAAGGAATAATTAATGAATAATATGAGGTGCACCAAGTAGGCTTGGTACCTAAAAGACTTAGTGATCCGAAAAGATCGTTTAATGACAATGGTTGAGTTTTCAAGCATGAGTTAAATTACCATTTAGGAAAACTAATGATAGAGGAAGAATTACTAATGAAACATGGAAGCCATAAATATATATACATATATAGAAATAAGCATGAAGAACAACAAACCATAAACACCAAAGTGATAACAAAGTTCGACAATCTCGCCTTTTCTTCGGGCCTTTGTCTCAGTGGGTGAGGTTTTCTTATTTATGTTCAAATATTTAAAAGTAAATCATAATAGTGCCAAAAGGATTACAAAATGATATGGTCATGTTCTACCAGATCTCAAGAACCCAACAAAGCTGACGGCACTGAAAACGGATGAACGAAGCTCCCAGAAATGGCTCACAGAGGTTCTCTCCTCAATGGCTTCCCTGCATAAAAATGGATTTGGCTTAGAAAATCTTCAACATTTCCCTGTTCTGAACCCTCACCCCATGGATCCAAGAACCTATGGTTTATATAGACTATAAGTGAGTAACAACCTCCCAACTTCTCCCCAAGATATGGCCTCAAAAAGGGCCCAAGATCCTCCAAAAATGGATTAAATCCCCTCAAATAGGCTTAAAATCTATTAAAAATCATAATACAAAGTTTAAAACCCACTTTTGCAAAATACAAGGGCGTAACCCCTTTTTATTGAGCTCCTGGTCACCTGGCTTCCTCCATGTGGCCTAGCGCTAAGGTTGGCACGCTTGCCCCCTCCGATCTCGGCTCCTGGTTATATGTGAAAGGCCATATGGTCGCGGTCTAAATATTCCATGCACCAAAACATTTGGTTGGGTCCCTGGTCAAGCCCTCTCGTCACATGCCCTTGGTCAGCGGTCTAGCTTGACCGACTGGGTTCCAACCCACAATATCCTCACCAACTATCAAATATTGGCGTCATATGATATATGGTCATATGGGAGTTTGAATCCACCGGTGACTGGAGCATATACCAAATCCACGTGCTAATATACTGAAGTCTGGGCCATATGGAGGTGGTACATGCAACTGCACTGGGGTATGTTCCCATATATTCACACACCAAATGGTAACAAGAGTGGGGTCATATATCATGGACACATGGAAATGCGTCGCGGGTTAGGGCCTATCCCCAGCCCTTAAATCCACCAAAAGAACCACCATTTCACTTTAAATAAAACTTTTCCACTATGGTTAATAAGAAACACCTAGGGTGGGATAGTATCCTGGCCCTGCCAAACCATTAGCCTGGACCAAAGGTCACGGGTTCGAATCCCGTGCGCTCCATACAATTTTTCCAAAACAAAAATGTTCAATGAATGGGTGCCACGTGGCAGCCCATGACTAGGCCACATGACACCTTATCACTTTCCAACAAACTTCCATGTGTTAAGTGATGATTCATCCAAATATCAACATGTGTCTTCCTATTCATAATCCACCTCACCTTCCACATCATCCATCTGTCGCGTATCATATGACTGTACGACCTTGCCACGTCAGCCTGTGCCACGTATCACCCTTGCGGTGGTGCCACATGTCACATCCTGAATCGTGCACCTATACCTGCCCAAGTCAATGCCACCACACCCTACCAAATCAATTTTATGGATGTACAGCCTGTACATTCAACTGCCACGTCAGCACTATACAGACTGTACAGTCAACATCTTTTTTTGCCTTTTTTACGAAACAAACAGATCATGATATCTTTCGCATAAGACATCCGTTTGAGCCCGTTCAAGTTGTGTTTGGTTCGTATCGATGAGTCCTAAACACACATATTCTTTGAATCCATTCTGAGAACTTTTATTTTTAGGCCTTACTAAACCCATTTTGGTCCTAAGATCCAATTCTAGATCACACCTCCCCACTAAAGACATTTTGGTCCTCCAAAAGGTTACTTACTAGTCATCAAGTGCGGGATAGGCCACCCCACTTGTTATCTGTCTTTAAAATTTGTCTTTTGCACCTGTCTCATCAAGATCAACTATAAAACAATCATGATAACTGACAACATATTGTTAACAACTTGTACTCTGTCACATCTTACTGAAGCCACTATCATCCATGTTGACAACATTACTAATGATAACATGAGAAATATGACTGCAAATGAACTAATATGTTTGTAATACTTGCATGACATTAGCTTATCTTGAAGCAAAGTGTGATTGATCTTCCATTCTACAATCATCTCATGTTCTTTCTTAAGATCAATTACTCGATTTGAAACAATTATAGGTGTGTTTCTTGCTTGAGACACCTTTCTTAATTGTTCCATTGTTTGAAGAGATTGATTTGCTTTAAAATGATGAGCATGTACCACATATTCTTTTCCTTCTTTGATTAAGTGATATTTATTCTTTTCCCTGTAGAAGATTGTTTTACGATCATACAATTAAGGACTGCCTAATACCATTCCACATTCATTGAGTGGCACCACATCACATGTTACCTCATCCACAAATTTATATGAAATTGCAAACTTTAATGTGCATTTCTTTGCTATGTGCAATTGATGATTGTTTCTTATCCATTTAAGTGTGTAAGGCTTATGATGCATTTGAGTGTCTAATCCCAATTGTTTAACCAATTCCTCTGAAATCAAGTTAGATTGAGATCCACTATATATAAATCTGTAGACCTTAGTGTGCCTCATTATGACCCTTATATGAAACAATTTACTTCTAGAATCAAATCCATCACCAATTTTACCTGTCAAACCAACCAATGAGACTTTAGATTCATCACCTGAATCTGATCCCAAGTTTGTTGTCTGTGTTGTTGTTGCACCTGTTTGCATCCATTTCCTTTCCGTGAACCACTTCGGTCTCTTCTCGGGATGCAATTTCCAACAATGGTCCTCATCATTCCCTTCTTTCTTGCAATGTTTGCAAGAGGGATTCTCTTCCTTTGTTGTCACTGAATTTTCCTTATTTCCATTCCACTTCCTTTTGTCCTCTTTTCTCAAAGACGATTCCCTTGATACACCAACCCCTGTTTTCCCTACCTCAATGTATGTAGCTTGAACATAAACCACATCAATATTAGTAGGTCCAAACATAAATACAATGTTTCAAATATGTGCAGGTAAATATCCTATATACTTCATAAGAGTTTCTTGGGTATGTAAAGGAATATCTAACATCAATTCCATTTTACAAAATCCATCGGTGTATTCTTGCACTATTTGTCCTTTTCTTAGTTTAAGAGATTGTCATTCAATTAAAGCCTTCTCTTTATAACCCAAAGGATAAAATTGTTTTCTAAGTGCAGAAACAAATTATTGCCATGATAGTGTTGATTTTTCAATAATCTAGGTTAAGCATGAAGTTCATTCCATTTTAGCATTTAACTTAGCGATAGAAAATAATGTTGCAGCAACCAAGATCACAAGAAGAAAAACCATGCACAAGAACACAAGAAGTATCCTGGGAAACCTTTCTCAACAAGGGAAAAAAAACTAACCAAATCCTTTTCTATATTCTTCAAGAGAAAGACCTTCACCACCAAGAAAGACCTAGCACACAAGAGGGTGCTCAAACCCTAGAAGACTAGCACCCAAGAGAGGTGTGCACATTTTCCCAAAGAAGTGTACTTGCTGAAATTTCCAAACTCACATGAAAGATATATTTCTACTATGGGGAATCTTCCTTTACTTATATTAGAATTGTCCTATCAATATAAGTGTCTATTGGCTCAACAAGGATGACCTCTCTAAGTCACATTATAATTATAATTATAATAATAATTATTATAATTAATGTTAACCCGATTAATGATCTTTTACATTTATTATTAATCACATTAAGGCAGGGTCGACCTGTACCCTTTACATAACAATTATGGTTACAAGAAGGTCTGACTCTTGAACAATATATAGCAAAGGATCTGATACACCCACTAGTGCTCGTCCACTAGGGGCACATCCATAGGGATGTCATATCTTTGGTTCACGACATTACACAGAAGAACCATATATTCACACGTTCATCTATGCTCGTCCATAGGCACATCCACTCTACAGATCTTATTTCCCACTGCCTCACACAAGAGAATTATTTGGAGTCTTCTCATCAATTCTGCTGCTCAAAGGAGGATAATACATCATCTTCATTTATGTTCACATGATGATGCACCCAACACTTTGATATTTCACACGTTCACCTTGTGCTCAACTACAA
This sequence comes from Picea engelmannii, assembly GCA_009831015.1. Lineage (NCBI taxonomy): Eukaryota > Viridiplantae > Streptophyta > Pinopsida > Pinales > Pinaceae > Picea > Picea engelmannii. The sequence continues at coordinate 913,123 of ML777869.1, forward strand.
CCATGTCTAACTCAACAAATCACCTTTCCCACTGGATAATCATATGGAGTTCTTCTCAACTCTCTAAATGGAGGAGTTTGTCTCTACATTCCTAGCTCTGTCTCAGGCATGAACCACATACCCTTCTTAGGGGATTTCTCTCAGGTTTGTAAGCTAAGAGAAAGAATAACATAGTTGCAATGATCCACATCTCACAGGTTTGTAAGTTGGAGAATGTCTCACATAGCTACATTCATCAATAGATGGAAATACCTTACCCACTTGTTGTGTAAGGCTTTCTGAACAAGTCATCAAAATCAAGCTTTCATCATCAACACTGTAATAGGTTTGGATCAACAACACTCTGGCTGAAATCCAAACTCATCAAGAATTTATCTATCTGATATAGTTTCTTGATCATGGATGGTAGTAAGGATGTAAGTGTATCAGTTTTACTGGATCAAGTGTCTCGTCATAGAAAACTCCCTCTGTTTGTGAGAAACCTCTAGCTATAGATCTTGTTTTGTATTTCTCAACACTACCATCAACTACATGCTTGATCTTATAGATCCACTATGAAGTTACCACAAACTTCCCTTCTAGTTCCTGAATAATATCTTATACATCATTCTTTAAGATATACTGGTATTCTTCTGTTATGGCATCTTTCCATACCTATTCTGTTGTTTATTCTATAATACAAGGAGGCTTGACATCAATGAAGTGGCTCATTACTGAAGGATAGCTTGAAAATCTCTTTTGCTTTCTCGGGATGTGCCTTGAGAGGCTTGTATGTTTCTCTACCTCTTGCAGAGTGAGTCTAGGTAGGAATTTTATGCCCTACTACAATATATTTGAACATATCAACTGGAGCAACTATATCAACTGAAATGATGTTTTTCCCCCTCTAAACTATTGAAGGGGGAGAAAGTATTGTCTTACTGTCAATCTCTATCTGAGATTCTCTGGATCTTTGAAAGACTATCTCTTCTTCAAGGACAACGTCTCTACTTGTTTCAATCTGTCTCTGACTAGGGATGTCAATCTAGAATGTCTTTGAAGATTCATTGTATCCTTTATTTCTAAATGATCTAGCTTGGACTTCTTCTCTTTGGGTACATGAAAAATACTCTAGGCACGCAAATAATCTAAAGTGTTCAATATCAGGCTTCATTCTGGTGAAAACTTCTTCGGGAGTTATATTTTTCAAAGTCTGGTGAAGACTCTTGTTCTTAACATATACTATTTCATGCATGCTTCTGCCCATAGAATCCTAGAAATATTCTGATCATGCATTATTGCATTGGTTGTCTCAATTATGGTTCTATTCTTCCTCTTTCTCAAATAGTTTTGATTCCCTCTGATTCAAGTGACTCCCTCTGAAGGATAATCATCTTCCTGTGTTCTTAACCTGTCTGGAAAAAGAAAACAAGAGGAACCAAAACAATAATATATCCTAAAGGATAATAATGAGTACATCTCTAGAATCAAAACAATTTAAGAATTGTTGTCACAACTACAACACCTACTTGTAATGTAGCAAAATTTAGAAATATAGATTATAGGAATGACAATTACAGCAATCAAACTTGGGGTCTTCACTTCTAGTGTGGTGTTCCTATGAATTCATTGAGATCCCTCTATATCCATGACTTCAACAAAGGTTCCTTCCTCTTGAAATTACCCTTATGACAATGATACAAATAATATATATACAAATGCATACCTGGGGGTGCTGATATGATTTCTCCAGTGGCACCTGGTTGATCTTTGTCCTCTAACATATTCATGAAGAAGGTAGTCACAGTGTCACCCTTTTTTGTTACCCACAATAAGCCTTCCTCCAAAGTCTTGTCTTCCAGGAACCTGAAGTTCCTTGATCCATCAAGCTTATCTTCCATCATAGTTCTTGTTCATGATAATTTTAGATTCTTCACAAACCCTTGTCAACTGGGATAGAAAACCTAACGACTAGGCTAGGCTATAACTTTTAGGTTTTATTGGACTTATGACTACCAAAAAAATTATTTTAAATATAGGAGAACACTGGTGAGATGAAGAGATCCTTTAATGAGTTGCATAAACCCTAATTCTAAAATTTCTGCAAAAATTAGCAGAACCCTAGGGCCAAAAAGTCAAAATGATCGGAAGTGAAATCTAAAGATTTTTAGAGGTGTGTTGAAGAAGGATGTACACTCCTATGAAATTTTTATCCACAACATCCAAGTGAAAAGTGATAAAAATCCTCAAAGAAGTAGGTCGTACAAATTTTTCTGGAAACCCTAGGAGGGTCGTACGGTTTTGTAGAAGAGAGAGAGGATACTTGGTAGATGCTTGTACAATGGGTTCTTTCAAGATATATGCTCTTATACCATGTTGATTTTTCAATAATCTAGGTTAAGCATGAAGTTCATTCCATTTTAGCATTTAACTTATCCATAGACAATAATGTTGCAGCAACCAAGATCACAAGAAAAAACACCATGCACAAGAACACAAGAAGTATCCCGGGAAACCCTTCTCAACAAGGGAAGAAAACCCAACCAAATCCTTTTCTATATTATTCAAGAGTAATACCTTCACCACCAAGAAATACCTAGCACACAAGAGGGTGCTCAAACCCTAGAAGATTAGTCCCCAAGAGAGGTGTGCACCTTTTCCCAAAGAAGTGTACTTACTGAAATTTCCAAACTCACATGAAAGATATATTTCTACAATGGGGAATCTTCCTTTACTTATATTAGACTTGTCCTATCAACATAAGTTGTTGGATTACTGAGAGGGGGGGTGAATCAGTAATAACGTAATTATAATCCTTTTTCTTCAAATGTTATATCAATGTAGAATTATTATCCAAAAGTGAG
>ML777870.1:0-33431 GCA_009831015.1 Picea engelmannii
ATATATATATATATATATATATATATATATATATATATATATATATATATATATATATATATAGAAATAGATATAGATATAGATATAGATATAGATATAGATATGTAAAAACCGAGAAATCATTCATCATTCTAACTCAACAATTAAGGTCAAGAAAAGACTTATCAGAATCAGACAATGTGAAGTGACTACTGGAAGGGGTTCTTGTTTCCACCAAGCCGTAAGATTAATCATTCCAAATGGATTTACCACTAGCCACCCCCGAGCTAGACCATGATTCTCTGCAACACAAACTTTTATTCTCGCTTAGCCACAATAGGGACAGAGGTTACTCTCCTCTTCCCGCAGGATCCTAGCAATGGTTTATACGATACCAAGCAAGGAGGACTAACCTCGCTTATCAACTTGTATCATAACCTTCTCTGCTATTTCATGTTTCCAAAATGTTTAGTTTTTCCATTCTTCCTTGAATCCCCGAGATTCACTTCCCATCTTTGCACTCTTTGCAAGCATGTTCTTCCCTCTGCCCACCACACCTTCCCTTCTTGCCTCTTTCATCACGGTCGCATGTGGCCTAAATTCCCAGTCAGTGGTCAAGTGATGAAGGAGCATCGTGCAAATCCCAAAGTGCACGACTAATCCAAAGAAATAGTTGGATGCACGGAGGAAGAAAAGAGCACATTTTCATAAAGACCCGTTTTGAATTTTGAAACAAAGTCATTAATGTAATAATTAAGAGGAATGTTCTCGCATTTATACTTTGGAGATTGTAAATAGACCTGGGGAAATCCTCCCATTTGTCTTTTGTATTAAGGCATTTAAGCCAGTTAATGAAAGTAGGTATGTTTGAATTAATAAGATTAGACAGTTTAGAGAGTAGGAGGGAAAACAGATATAGACACCCTCATTCTTGTATCATTGTAACATTATCATTAACACATTAGCCTAGAGAAGAAAAGAGAGAGAGTTGTAGAGAAGAATTCCATCTACAGGAGCTTTGAATTAATATATGAAGCTTTGAATCAGATTTCATGGTGGTATGATGTTTTCTGTCTTTACATGGTGAATGGTATGCTTACAGTTGTTTATTCTCTCTGGTTATGCATTTTCTTGAATTCTGTGTGTATGTATGATTTCATGTTGAGTGTTTGAATTTTGAGAGAGAGAGAATGAGTTTCAATTGCTTCTCATCCTGAGTGAGAAAAGTTCCTGCAATGAGTGCAGTGAAACATCTGCAAGGCGTGCATTGAAGAAGGTTCAGAGTTTATCTATGAAAGCTTAGGAGGGATACCGTTGTTCTCATTTCAAGAGAAGTGCAAGTGAGGCACAGAAGTCATGCAAGGTGTGCACAGGATGGTTGAAAGCTTAGGACTTATCAACTAAGGGAAGGGTTTTGAGGACTGTTGTTGCAGAGAGTGCACAGAGTCGAGAGGTCGAATACACAGAAGTATTCGAAAGGTTTCCACAAGGAGTGCATGCAAGAGTTCTTTCGAGGCTTAAAGTTGTCGAAGAAAGCTCAGGAGAGTTAACACCTTTGAACATTTCAAAGGAGGACAAAGGTTGAACTACTTCGAAGGGAGACGAGGGTTGAAGTCATCCAATAGAATTTAAGCCTCGGTTTAGTAAAGGGCACGACTCTATTGTGATTAAGGAGATTTGGGTTGGCGCCTGGTGTTTGTTCACGTAGGCCCAATTCATAAGGACCTATGGATACATCGTGAGTGTATGGGATCTCCCTGAGGGGAAATAAAAGAGTAAATTAGACTCATGGGAAGATTAGAATGATCCTGTGCAGACCTTAGACCTGAGGGTTTAGGGGTCTGTGACAAGTTTGGTATCAGAGCCTAGAAATGTTCTTTTCTTTCTGTAGCAGAGAAAAGAGGAACATTTCTCAGCCATACCGCCAAGAAGAAGAGATATACCAATGTTTGATCCAACAGTGGAAAGGGAAATGCACAAATTACGTGATAGGCTTGATGCCATGGAGACAACACAGAGGTGCACAGTTGACACTGGGGATATCAGTGAGGCTGACAGTTAAAATGAAGTTGGACATGTAGAAGAATTCGTAGTCAAAGATGTTGTAGACGAATGCCTATTTAGGGTTGTCACAAGGATAGGTGCCAGGGCAAAAATGGAAATTCCCATGTATGAGGGAAACCTAGATGTTGAAGAGCTTCTAGACTGGATTAGAGCTCTAGATAAATACTTCGACTATGAGGATGTTGAGGAAGATAGAAAAGTCAAACATACTGTCACAATGGTTAAAGGGCATGCAGCATTATGGTGGGATGAACTGTAGGCTGACAGACATTGCAAAGGCAAGAAGGAAATCAAAAGTTGGGATAGAATGGTTGTGAAGATGAAATCCAAATTCATCCCCAAGGATTATCAAATTACTCTGTTTCAGAGGATGCATAATTTGAGACAGAAGCTGATGTTAGTGAAGGAGTACACTGAAGAATTCTACAAGCTAAACATCAGAGCGGGTCATCGGGAGAGCGATGATGAAAAGGTTTCCAGGTACATGAATGGTCTGATATATGACATCCAAGATGAGATGAGCATGATGATCATTCAGACAGTAGAAGATTCTTATCAGATGGCTCTGAAAGATGAAGAGAAGCTGAGCCAAAAGCAAGGTCAAAGAGGCCGAGGCAGAAGTCAATCTAGAGGCAAAGCAGTTGCCCAAGACAGAACTTAGAGACCTCAAGAAGAGGGAAAGAAACCTCAAACTCAACATGAGAGAGGAGGAATCTCACAGAGAGGGTAGTATGCTGATAGAAATACTTTTCCTCGAGCTAGAGGAAGAGGAAGAGGCCGAGGAGGTAAAGTGAAATGTTTTTTCTATGGGAAAAATGGACATAAATCTTATGAATGTCCAGACAGAAAGAAAGAAGGTGGTGAAACTCACATTGTCAAAGCACAAAGATGGAATGTTGAGGCAGAATATGCTAAGGGCGGAAGATCCTTAATGATGAGGAAAGTTATTTTGAAGCCAGAGAAAGAGGCAGAGAACCCAACCCAAAGGAACAGTCTATTTTGAACTACTTGCAAAATCAAAGATAGGGTATGCAAAGTAATAGTGGAAAGTGGTAGCACAGACAATCTCATTTCTACAAATATGGTAGAAAAGATGGAGCTGGAGACTATTGTACATCCAAACCCATACAAAGTTTCGTGGCTACAAAAAGGACATCAGGTAAATGTCACTAAACAATGTTTAGTTGAATTTAAAATAGGGGGATATAAGGATGAAATATTGTGTGATGTCATTCCCATGGATGTTTGTCATCGATTGCTGGATAGACCGTGGGAATATGACATAAATGTAGTTCATGATGGGAGGAAGAACACATACACCCTAGAGAAGAATGGGAGAACTCACATGTTGTTGCCAATTAAGGATAAAGAGGTGAGACTGGAGGTGAGCAACACTATACTTCTCATGAGTGGGAAGGAACTTCTTAAGGAGGTTAAGAAGAAGGAAGATACACAATTTATTATGGTCAGGAAGCCTAGAATTGTTTTAACCAGTACAAGAGTGGATGATTTACCAGAGGAAATCCAGAAGTTGTTGGAAGAGTTCGCTAATATAGTAGTGGATGAACTACCTTGTTCGTTGCAACCGATCAGAAGTATAAGTCATCACATTGATCTTATACTTGGAGCTAGTTTACCAAACAAAGCAGCGTATAGATTGACACCGCAGGAGAATGAAGAAGTCAAGAGACAAGTCCAGGATTTAATGGACAAGGGATTGATTAGAGAGAGCTTGAGTCCATGCATTGTTCCAATGGTGCTCAACCCAAAGAAATATGGAGGTTGGAGGATGTGTACAGACTCAAGAGTGATCAATAAGATTACCATCAGATACAGATTTCAATTTCCAAGGATGGATGATTTGATGGATTGCTTGAGTGGAACAAGATTATTTTCAAAGATTGATTTGAAAAGCGGAAATCATTAGATTTGTATGAGGGAAAGTGACGAATGGAAGAAAACATTCATGATGAATGAAGGGCTATATGAATGGATTGTTATGTTGTTTGTCTTAACGAATGTGCCTAGTACTTTCATGAGACTGATGAACGAAGTCCTGAAAGAGTTTATCGAGAAATTCGTCATTGTGTATCTTGACAATATATTGAGTTTCAACAAGACAGAAGTAGAGCACTTAAAGTATTTAGCTGTAGTGATGAAGAGATTATAGCAAGAGAAGTTGTTGATTAATGTGAAGAAATCATCATTTATGAGGACAAAACTCATTTACTTGGGGTTTGTTATCTATGCAAATGAGTTGAAGATGGATTTGGATAAGGTGAATGCAATTAAGAATTGGACATCACCGAAAAGTGTGTTGGAAGTTCGAAGCTTCCATGTTTTAGCTAGTTTCTACAAGAAATTCATTCGAAATTTCAGTGGAATTAGCGCACCGATGATGGATACGGTGAAGAAAAGACATAAATATTTTCATTGGATAGAGGAAGCAGAGAAGAGATTCAACTTGCTAAAGAAGACGATAACTGAGCAGGCAATTTTGGTTTTGCCAGATTTTAGCAAGACATTCCAGGTCAAGTGTGATGCAAGTGGGTTTGCAATTGGAGCGATCTTGAGCCAAGACAATAGGCTGGTTGCATACTTCAGTGAGAAATTGAATGAATCGAAGATTAAGTACTCAACATATGACAAATAATTTTATGTTGTCATACAAGCGCTAAAGAAATGGAGACATTGTTTGGTTCCTAAAGAGTTTGTTTTGTACAATGATAATCATGCTTTACAATTCGTGACTTGGCAAGAGAAGTTGAACTAAAAGTATGCTAAATGGGTTGAATACATGCAGAATTTTACTTTTTTGATTAAACATATTTCTGGAACTGCTAACAAAGTTGTTGATGCTTTGAGCAGGAAATGTTTTCTTATGCAGAAATTCAGAGTCAAAACTTTGGGTTTTGATAGTCTCAAGGAAATGTACAGAGATGACCCAGATTTTAAGGAGGCATATGAGGCATCTGAGAATCCAATTCTCAGGGACAGAAACCAGTGGACCGAATATATGATCCAGGATGGATTATTATTCAGGGGAAATCAGTTATATATTCCAAAATGCTCCATGAGGGAGAATCTATTGAAAGAAAAACACAGTGGAGGATTGGTTGAACACTTTGGTCATGATAAGACGTTCTCAAAGCTGAATGGCTCATATTTTTGGCCAGAAATGAAGACATATGTTAAAAGATTTGTGGACAGATGCAATATTTGTCAGCACACTAAAGGGAAAAGGTAGAACACAGGGTTGTACTAGCCATTACCCATACCAGAAAGGTCGTGGGATGTAGTAAGCATGGGTTTCATATTGGGACTGCCAAGGACACAAAGAGGATGTGATTCGATCTTTGTGGTAGTCGACATATTTTCCAAGATGGCACGTTTTATACCATGCTAGAAAACTAGTGACGCAACACATATTGTGAACCTATTTTTCAAAGAAGTCGTCAGACTTCACGGCTTGCCAAGAAGTATCGTGTCTAATCGAGATACCAAGTTCGTAGGAGATTTCTGGAGATTTTTGTGGAAGAAGATGGGGACAAGTTTGTCATTTAGCTCATTGTATCATCCTCAGATGGATGGAAAGACAAAAGTTGTCAACAAAATCTTGGGAGATTTGCTAAGGAGCCTAGTGACTAAACAACACAGTCAGTGGGATCACATTCTACCACAGGTGGAATTTTCTTACAATGATTCAATCAATAGAAGAACAGGGTAGAGTCCATTCCAAATTGTATATGGAATGCAACCAAGGGGAGTTTCTGAATTGAGAAATTCAGAACAAAAAGAACTCAGGAGTGCTAGCGCAGAGAATTTTCCAGAAGCAATGAAGGAGCTTCACAACCAAGTCAAGGAGTGATTGCAAAGTTCAAACCAAGAATACAAGTGCAGAGAAGATCAACACAGGCGAGAAATTCAATTTGAAGTTGGTGATTTGATTCTTGCACATCTGAGGAAGGAAAGGTTCCCAAGGGGAACATATAAGAAATTAAAAATAAAAACGATTGGGCCATGCAAGGTCTTGAAGAAATTTGGGGCAAACACATATGAGATTGAATTACCCGATGGGATCGAAATTTCACCGATATTCAACGTTGCAAATTTGTACCCTTAGAGAGATGGAAAAGTCGGAGAAAATGATGAACCGACAAAGGTTCAATGGAATAAACAAATGCTTGTAGCTGAAAAGCCACAGAGCATAATTGACAAGTGGATTAGCAAGAAGACCAAGAGGAAAGAGTATTTTGAATATTTGGTCAAATGGAAGGTACATTCAGTTGAAGATGCCAGCTGGGAAGATGAAGCAAAAATTCAGAAGCATGGACAGACCATGCAAGAGCTCATGAACAAGAGTTCATGAAAATTTTCAAGCGAGGGAGTATGATGCAAGAGCATCGTGCAAATCCCAAAGCGCGTGACTAAGACAAAGAAATAGTTGGACGCGCGGAGGAAGAAAAGAGCACGTTTTCATAAAGACCCATTTTGAATTTTGAAACAAATTCATTAATGTAATAGTTAAGAGGAATGTACTCTCATTTATACTTTGGAGATTGTAAACAAACCTAGGGAAATCCTCCCGCCTGTCTTTTGTATTAAGGCATTTAAGCCAGTTAATGAAAGTAGGTCGGTTTGAATTAATAAGACTATACAGTTTAGAGAGTAGGTCATTCTTGTATCATAGTAACATTATCATTAACACATTACAATAGAGAAGAAAAGAGAGAGAGTTGTAGAGAAGAAGTCTATGTACAAGAGCTTTGAATTAATATATGAATCTTTAAATCAGATTTCATGGTGGTATGATGTTTTCTGTCTTTACATGGTGAATGGTATGCTGGTAGTTGTTTATTCACTCTGGTTATGCATTTTCTTGAATACTGTGTGTATGTATGATTTCATGTTGAATGTTTGAAGTTTGAGAGAGAGAGAATGAGTTTCAATTGTTTCTCATCTTGAGTGAGAAAAGTTCTTGCAAGGAGTGCGTTGATGAGGGTTCAGAGTTTATCTCAGAAAGCTCAGGAGGGATACCACTGTTCTCATTTCAATAGAAGTGCAAGTGAGGCACAGAAACCATGCAAGGTGTGAAACAGATGGTTGAAATATTAGGTTTGATCAACTAAGGGAAGGGTTTTGAGGATTGTTGTTGCAGAGAGTGCACAGAGTCAAGAGGTCGAATACCCAAAAGTATTCGAAAGGTTTCCACAAGGAGTGCATGCAGGAGTTCTTTCGAGGCTTGAAGTTGTCGAAGAAATCTCAGGAGAGTTAACACCTTTGAACATTTCAAAGGAGGATGAAGGTTGAACTACCTCAAAGGGAGACGAGGTTCAAATTCATCTAGTAGAAGTTAAGTTCTCATAGAAGAACACTGGTTCATTTCATGAAAGTTGTCAAGGAGCAATGAGCGGTCGAAATTCTTTGTGGAGAATTCACGAAACCACAAGGACCGTGGGATTCTAGTGAAGCTGCAAGAAGGATAAGTGTTGGATGAATCCATAATTCGGGAGGTAAGAATCAACGTGGACTATTGATCATGCTTTTCACAAGTCGTCTGATCATTTCATCATTTCGGGGATCCTGACGACCAGGATTTGAGTGTAGTGGAACGAAAGTTCCAAAGTCACGAGTTACGATAGGAATCGACGTGGAATTTAGGATTTCGGCACATTGGGAGTTCGAGGTTTGAGAGGAGTCAGTTTCAACTATCGGAGTTGTGAAGTGGGGAGAGCCGAGAGCTCATGTGAATGCATGGCACATCTATCAGGTGGGGAACGCAAGGGTGACATGTGGCGTGTCTTCGTAAATCAACGGAGTCAAACCTTGTTGACTGTTTCAGGGTTTGGAGGTTGAAGGACTGGGAACCTTGCATCTGGGTTCGCGAAGTCATGAAGTCTGAAACCTTGATGAAGTGAGAATCCTGTTGGGAATCCAACCTTTGCTGAGTGCATTAGAGTTCGACAATTCAGGGTTCGGAAGTTGTAGAGATAGGAACCCTCGACAACAGGGATTGTGAAATCGCAAAACCTAAAGCCCAGGTTTAGTAAAGGGCATGATGCTATTGTGATTAAGGATATTTGGGTTGGCACCTGGTGTTTGTACACGTAGGCCCAATTCATAAGAACCTGTGGATAAACCGTGAGTGTATGGTATCTTCCCCGAGGGGAAATCAAAGAGTAAATTAGACTCAAGGGCATATTAGAATGATCCTATGTGGACCTTGGACCTGAGGGTTTAGGGATCTGTGGCATCAAGTCTGGAAGCCTTACGTATGAGTGCTTACACACCCCATCCCTCATTAACGCTTGAGGAGGTCTTCCCACCCACCAACCTGACTGTAATTCATTTCTGGGTCAGAGGACAGTTATGGTCCTAATCCATTAAATTCAATAATGTATTAGTTTGGTGAATTTTAACACAACTATTCATGGTCCCCTTCACCATCTCTTTCATAGAATTCATGGTCTTTCTAGGTACACTCCCCTTCCATTAGTCATGCAACACTTTTCCATTTTCTTAGTAAATAATTAGGTTCAGATTCATTTACCTTTCAAACAAAGGTCCATCGAATCAATATTCACACATAAAAAGTTTCCCATAGTCTTTTGGCCATTTATAGTTATATTTACAAACTGGGGGAAACAGGGTGTCACAATTCCATCCTCCTTAAAGGAACATCATCCTCGATGTTCTATCTATTAACATGTTCTGTATATATAGAAGTGAAAAAAAATGGGCATTCCTATCTCATGGCATCCTCCATTTCCCATGTGGCCTCATCTGGGCCAAAGTGTTTCCACTGCACCTTGACATGTTCAATGGTTTGGTTCTTGAGTGGGGTTTCCTTCTTGTCTAGTATGCATTGAGGTTCTGGTAGGAATTCTCCCTTCGGTTACACCTCTATCACAAACCAGTCAATTATATGATTAGAATCATGTACATATTTCTTCAACAATGAAACATGGAAAACATTATGTGCTTTTACTGTGGGAGGAAGTGATTTCTTATAGGCTACAGGTCCCACTCTATATAGAACTTCAAAAGGTCCAAAATACCGAGGTGCCAACTTGGCCTAAGCTCCCATCCTCAGGGAAATATTCCTAGGCCTAACTCTGAGATAGATGTGGTCTATTGTCTTGAATTCTCTGGGGGTTCTCTTTCTGTCGGCATAAATTTTCTGTCTATTCTGAGTGATTTTTAGATTTTTCTTTATCTGAATCACTTGTTGTTCCATTTATTTCAACAAGTCGGGTCCAATCGTAATTATGTTCACGGGATTACTCCAACTGACTAGAGTGTTTCACAACCTACCATAAAGGGCTTCGAAAGGGCTCATCTTTAGTGATTCTTGGTAGCTGTTGTTGTAGGCAAATTCCATCAGTGGAAGGTAATATTCCCACTTTTTAGGTTGATGCATTTCATGCATCCTTAGAATTTATTCTAGTATTTGGTTCACTCTTTCCATTCATCTATCGGTTTGAGGATGATAAGCTGTGCTAAACAATAATTTGGTCTCCAGGCCAACCATAAAGGATTTCCAAAAGTTTGAAGTAAATTTTGTGTCTCTGTCAGTCACGATCTCCTTAGGCATTCCATGTAGTCTGAATATCTCCTTCATGAATATGTTGGCAATATCTATTTCTTTGCAAGTCGATTTGACAGGAATAAAATGAGCGAACTTCCTCAATTTATCCACTACTACTATGATGGTGTCATTCTGCCTGGCCGATGTTGGTAATCTGATGATGAAATCCATGGAGATGGTCTCCCATTTCCATTTTGGGATTGGTAGAGGTTGTAATAATCCTACTGGGTGCTCGTGTTCTTCTTTAACTTACTGGCACTCTAGACATTTAGCTAAATACTCAGCCATGTCTTTCTTCAATCCAGGCCAATAGAATTGTTTCCTGGTGGCCCTGAACATCTTCTGATAGCACAGATGATCAGTGTATGTTCTCTTGTGCAATTCATCCATTATGAACCTCTTCAAGCCATCAAAACTTGGAATATATATCATGTTTTGGTAAGTCAGCAGACCTCCATCTAGCATCTGGTAGCCTTCATACTTTAGCCCTGCGGGTTCTTGCTGCAGGTACGAGGTCACGATCTAGAAGAATGCATCTGTTTCTTGTGCATTCCTGACTCTTTCCCTGACATTATTCTTGCAAGTTCCCACCACTCCCAGGTGAATTGTTTTCATACTTCTGCTAAGGGCATTGACCACCTTATTTTCCTTTCCTCTAATATGTTTGATTTCGAAATAAAAATTTCTAAGGAGGGCCATCCACCTAGCTTGTCTAGCATTGAATTTTGGTTGGTCAAATAGGTGCTACAATCCACAATGGTTTGTCATAAGTACACATTTCCTATGTTATTGGATAAATCTGTAAGTGCGGACACAAACCGATCTCCCTAGATCCACCTGGATCTAGAGAAAAGCAAGACAGAATAATACTCTTTCCCTAGATTTAAAATATTGAATGTACTAGAAGATATGATCAAAGAACATACCTTATGATCGATTCCTTTGATCTTTGTTTCTCCCGCTCTAGTGCTCTCGTACAGTCAATATCAAAACAATACAAACCAACCGAAGTGAAGAATATGCAATCTATTAAATAATCAATTTACGTATATGATCAAGGAGTTATAGAATAAAGTGGAATTAACTTTATGGGAAAGGGACATATTACTGTATTATATTGATGGAAAGTAAAGATTACAACCTGAGCCTTGATGTTGCAAACTTCCTTTCAATGGCCCTTAGCTCTGACACACACACTTTCTCACTTGCATGAAGAAGATCAACCACCTTTGATAAACTTGTTGGAGTTCTCTAGTTGTTGTAGCATCAATCCTTCACACAGTCTTTCACTAATTCTCCAATAAATCTCTTGCTTGTTTGCTTCTAACCTTTTCCATGAGAATCCCCCTCAATATATAGGAGAGAATGAATTAGTTACTTGGATAAGAATGATCCCAAAATATCAGGAAATCCAGTACTTAGATAATAATTCGAATGCCATCTCATCCTTCTAGAAGATTCCCTTCTAGAAGCTTTGAGAATTCATCCTTTTCTCTTGTTTATAAAGAGTTCGAACCCTATTATTTAGACACAGTGCAAACTTCTCGCACCCTGGCTTAAGGCAGCCTACGAGAATCATGCATTCTCGCAGGCAAATGTATTGGCAGCTTGCGAACCTTCCTTAAAAATGTGATTTCTAGAAAGAGATAAAGGTAACTTTTCTCAGGAGAAAGTTCTAATGAAGAGCCTAAGTACACCATCATCAATACATCATCATGAAGACCAAAATTATGGGTAATAGAATGCCCCCCAAAGTATGAGGTTGGAACTAGTGACAACCGATAGACTTTGTAAGCTACATGTGTGTGTCGAGAACCAAGAGCACATCTAATCGAAAACCTGCAAACACCCAAGCATCTGCAGAATATTATATATACCAATTCTGAGGTAGGCATTCCCATACTCAGATCATAGACTGATGACATCATAGACATGGTTCATGGCCACCAATCATACATTGTGGATCCATGCCATCAAAATATAACATAGCCACTTGAATACACTGTGGATCTATGTGAGAAATTTCAAATCAAGATGACATAGCCATGAGACATACACAATGGATCTATGTGTCACAAATTATACATACTCCATCGCAACCTAAATTACAAAGATGATATCCAGGGTCTTCAATCTCGTCGCCCAAAGTATGAATCTAACCATGTGATTACATGTATTGAAGTCGAACATGGTAGAAACCACTTGATTACCGGTCATTGATGTAACCGTTAACAAGTGCGACGGAAATCACCATTGATGTCAATGACTCCCAAGGTACCATAGTACAATCCGTCGAGTGTGAATAAATGAGTTGATGTCGAACATCCGACAGAATCTTTCGATCAGGGGTCAATAATGTAAACCCACTGTCGAAAGTGAGGAAACTAGCCATTGAGGCATGCAAGCTCCAAGGTACTAAATAATTTCTAAGTCTTGATTCTGGATAATGAGCTAAAGTTGACAGAACAAAACTCATCACAGGAGGGCCTTGATATATCCCCCATCAATGACAAGAAATGAGTAACTGAGTTTGAAAGTGAAACCGAATATTTTACAAATTGGAATGGACACAGGGAAGGTCGACACGGAGAGAATGGATAACTGCAGATGGCCGACTTAATATAGGTTTTAGATGGAATTCTCTTGAACATATGAACGACACGACCACTGATTTGGCAGCATTGACTCAAATATGACACATGGAATCAACTTGTAATCAAATTAAATGAGAGACAAATGGATTTCCCAAACTAGCTTCAAATGATGAATAGGGGGTGTCATGTTCAAGAGCGACACTTACTGTCAATCAATACGAAGATGAAACATATCCCTTTCCAAAATTTTCCCCCACCATTTCTGGCAAGTACCTCTTTATTTTTATGCAAGCTTGAGGAGGATAACATATGATTGTTTATATAAGCTCATCCTTCGGATGAGTCCCTCGGAGTATATTTAATGAACCCTAAGAAGGAGTGGTTCGGTCCCATCACGGGTCTGTCAATGTTTGTTTAACGAGTCCAAAGATAAGGTTTTTCAAGATTATAGAGTTTGGAAAAACAATTAAAAGAGAACTCTCTCAGTTCCTTTTTCGTAAGAGAGTCTGGATGAGACCAAAAAAGAGATAAATTATCTCTCACCAGACGCGTACTTCAAATACTTTATCGAGCGTGAAAATAGCAAGGTCGCTTGGCAATCTTTTCATGTTTAGAGAGTCTGAAAAGAGCTTAAAGAAGACTCTAGGGGGGTTACTTTTTCATATAACCTTGTTGAGTCCAAAAAAGTGATAAAACTATGCTCGATCACGTTCTTTTGTATTTACGAGCGTAAGAACAGACAAAAACGATGCTCGAGGTTTTATGTAAAAACCATAAAAAACAATAAAAACACACCATAACGGAGAAAAATATGTTCATATCCTTGTATGTAATCATTAATTTCATCACACCTGCAAGTCATTACACTCATCTTGATATTAGGAATTAGGTTTAATCACTAAATAAGCATAAAAAACCCAAAATGACATAGTAAAAAGTAAATTAAATGAGTAAATAAGCATTTTTACCATATCATTTCACATTTTCACTATTGAGCTCCAAAACCCCTTTTTTACCCTTTGAATTTGGCGTCGATTTTTGGGAGCTACAAAAGATCATTCAACGAGCCGTCTGCAACATTATGGTAAACTCTTCATACTTGACATTTTCATGGTTTAAATTTTTGATTTCATTGGTTAATTTTTCATTTTCAAGTGGTTTTTTGATGCGTTCTCGCAAGTGAGCCTTGAGCCACCTGTGAGGTGTTCGCACTGTGCTAATGGGGTGCCTGCGAGAACCGCAAACTTCAAATTTTTTTAAAATATTTAACCAATGAAAAAGATTCAGATCATGAACAAAATCATTAATCCTCCTTTTTATGTTCCTTGTGCAGAGATTTGACCAGTAATCATGGTGCTTGAGTGGCGGGAGAGAGAACATGAGGAGGATAATGAAAATATCGAGAATCATCCTCCCACCATAGCTGCATTGAGATATTGTGGGCTCTTAAAATAATTCCGCATCCCGGGCATGAGGGCCCAAGTCAGATTACTAGAGTATCTAGTCCGTATGTGGGACCTAGATCAACAAGTTTTCAATGTAGGAGCTCACACATTATCCATAGACATTGAAGACATATACTTCTTGACTGGATTGTCCAGACACGGATATTATGTCAGTCTGACCGGTAGTAGAGGTGGTGGGCTCAAAATGAGTGAGCACTGCAATCAATACTGTGTACCTGAGGCCGAAAGAAAGAAAGGGAAAATGGCGATCTGGGGAGTAACATATTTAACTCTCCGCACTATTCTCTTCACGATTTCTCAGATGGTTGGGAGTTCTGCTCCCCATATGGCATTACAGAGCTACTTCCAGTACGCCATCGAGTGTACTGAGCCCCGAGTATTTAACTGGGCTGATGCAGTATCAAAAGACAATTAACTAAGTGCAGGCGAGGTGAATTGAAACAAATTGGATATGGATCTTTGTTACTGTCCTTCTTCCTCAAAAGGGTCCCCGTATTTAGACTACAGGTTGAGTGGGACTTTCTGGGTCCTAGGGATCCAAGAATGTTAATGTGGTGTCGGCTCATGGCCCGACACGTGGAAAGACCAATCGTCAAATATAACAATATTTTCTTTGACTAGCTGCAAAACCAGATGTTGATGGTCGATGAATACGCTTATGCCAGGTTGGATTTTCGAGGAGATCCAGATTTAGCACTGCCTAAGGACACTCAGTGGGGTGACCTTGGTAAAAAGTACACATTTTGTCTTTTT
This sequence comes from Picea engelmannii, assembly GCA_009831015.1. Lineage (NCBI taxonomy): Eukaryota > Viridiplantae > Streptophyta > Pinopsida > Pinales > Pinaceae > Picea > Picea engelmannii. The sequence goes on from ML777870.1 coordinate 14,445, forward strand.
AAATGTTTTTGAATTTTTAATCATATTCAAATGTTTTGTTGTCTTTTTAATATGGCTTCCACCCCAAAGTCACCAGTACCCGCAGGTGAATCGTCAGTTACCTTTTCTTGCTACTTTGGATTTGCCAGATTTGTCTCGGATTTTAAATGATCCTATTCGTCACTCTCCCCAATGGCCTGTTATTCTAGCCAAGCTTCCATCGGACATTCCTAAATTCGATGACAAAGTGGGAGAGGACCCAAACAATCACATTATGACTTTTCACTTATGGTGTTCATCCAACTCGTTGATGGATGATTCTATTCGTCTACGTCTTTTTCATATTCAAATGTTTTTTTGTTTTATATATTTATCCAAAGACTAACACAAAATGTTTGTTGATAACACAGATGTTGGACCATATAGACCTCTTGGCACCTCTCCTATCTAGCGACGATGAGAGGTAGCAGCACCACCACCACAGTATGCCAAAGATTATTAGGTCGTGGAACATAATTTAGAGGGTCTAACAATAGACATTCTAGATATGCCTCTGGAAGAGGTTCCACGATGCGATCAGCTTCACACTGTAGGGGTATCAACAGCTATGGGTCGACTTCTCCGTAGGGTTGCTAGGGAAATTGTGTGTTACCATGAATGTCATCTGTGACGTCACTTTGTAGAAGCTATGAGCTTCAAATTTTGATATTTTGGTCTTCGGACAAACTTTTTGTAAAAAACTCTTTTGATCGTTATATATACAGATGGCTTCTACCGGTTTACTTTATATTGTGTGAATTTTAATGTATTTGATTTATAAATGGTTCCAATGTCTGTCCAATACATAATTAGCCAATGCATCTGTTAATGTATTAAGACATCTAGAAATATGTTGATATTCAATGTGATCAAAATAACGTTCCAAGAGGCGAATCCACAAATATACCCGTCACAGAGTAGGACTTTGAATAGAGTAGATATTACTTAGCTGTAGTACTACAAGCTGCGAGTCAAGTCGCACAACCAAATGACGAATTCCGATTGAGATAGAATCAACCAATAATTCAATAACGGTGCTATACTCTGCAATGTTGTTGGTTGCACGGCCAAGACATACACCTCGTAAAGATATAATTTCGTTTGTTGGGGCATAGATTTCCCATGCAGCGGAATCTAGGTTCCGAGTACTATGGATAGCACCATCAACGAAGCCAATATAGGGTAGCGAAGACTCTGACATCTAGCAATCAAACACAACGTCACATAAGGGCAGAGACCAGATAACGTCAAAAGCAAACTAAAGTAACACACACAAAGTATGATACATAAAATACAAGTACTTGCGCACAAATGATTTATGCATAGTACTTCTTCAAGTACAACCCATTCCTGGGTTCACTCAAAGGGATACCATCGTAATCGACCAACTCATATGCTCCTTTTTCCAAAACTCGGCGAACAATATAAGGACCTCACCACATTGGTTCGAATTTCCCAGCTCCTAACAAATCTTGATCTTGTTCATAGAGAAGAACAAGATCACCTTCAGAGAAAACATGAGGCTTGACATGCTTGTCATACTGTTCCTTGACACATTTCTTCTGGGCTTCTATTACTAGAGTGGCATCACGTCGAGTTTCGTCTAATTGCATTAAATACAATAGACGCTCTTCTTCAGAAAAAGTATTGGGTAAAAGTTCGACAGCTAGCTTTAGAGAAGGTATCTCACATTCTATAGGAAGAATGGCTTCCACACCATAGACTAATCGAAAGGGCGTAAACCCAATAGCGGATTTAACAGATGTCTGATATGCCCATAATACCGAAAACAACATCGTGTGCCAACTCATTTTATGAATTCCTATCATCCGTCAAAGCATAGTTATAAGAACTTTGTTAATTTCTTCGACCTGGCCATTAGCTTGCGGATAATAGGGGGTTGAGTTATCATGACGAAGACCCAACTTTTCCGTGAGTTCGGACATCATAAAATTCCTAAAATGACTACCGTGATCAGTGACGATAGCTTGGGGAACACCAAAACAGGCTATTACATGGTTAAAAAGAAGCAAAGCTACAGTCTTTCCAGTATTATTGAATGTCGGCATCGCCTCGGCCCATTTTGTAAAATAATCAACAACTACAATGATGTAACCATGCCCCCCGACCGAGTGAGGGTGACATGTCATGAAATCAATGCCCCATTTCGCAAAAGGACCAACTGAGACCACAGGATGAAGAGGAGTAGGATGTGACCGAATTTTCTGATTGTAGGTTTGGCGGGTATGGCATTTCTGAAAAACAGTAATGCAGTCATTGAACAAGGAAGGCCAAAAATACCCTGCGCGTAAGATCTTCTGAGCAGTAGCATACCCAGACATATGACCACCACATGCTCTGGAATGGCAGTCATTCAGAGCTTTCTCGGCTTCGTCAAAATTCAGACAATGTCGAAAAACAGAGTCAATTCCCCTACGGTAAAGAGTATCCCCGAGGATAATGTATTGATGAGCTTGATAACGAATGCGACGTCATTTAGTATTAGACAAAGTAGGCCGGAAAGTCTGGGTTTGGAGATATATAATGATAGCTCCATACCAAATATCATCAGTGCTAATAAGGAAAAGAGATTCATTGGGTAATGAATCTACTGCTACATTTTCCGTGGCAGAGTGAGGAAAATCACATATCAACTCAGCGAAAACTAAGGATTTCTTAGACGTGGCGCGATCGAATTCCAAGTCAAACTACCGGAGTATGACAATCCATTTTGAGTATTTTTCCCCTAGCAATTGACGTGCCAAAATGTGTTGCATAGGGTTGCAATGAGAAATCACTGTAGTTTTCCTTGAGAGGATATAATGCTGAAAGCGTTGAACAGCTTGAACGGCAGCCAAGGCCAGTTTTTCAACATGTTGATACTTTATTTCAATTGATGTGAGACTTCATCTCAAGTAATAAATAACTTGTTCATCGTGCGCATCATCCTCTTAGACGAGAACCATGCCAATGGTATACTCTGAGGTAGCAAGATAAAGAAAATAATCATGACTATAATCAGGAGGAAAGAGAAGAGGAGCTCGGGTGAGGGACAACTTCAAAGCCTCAAAAGCATTGTTGGCAACAGTATCCCAGACAAAATGTGAACCTTTCTTTAGTAGCTGCGTAAAACCATGAGTAATCTCGGCATAATTAGGGATGAAACGACGAAGAAAGTTTGCTTTCCCCTGCAAACTTTATAACTGATGCAGTGTAGAAGGAGGAGGGAGATTGAGAATCGCCTCAACCTTAAGAGGATCTACCCGAATCCCTTGATGTGAAACGATGAAACCTAGAAGATGACCAGATTCTACGCAAAAAATGCATTTATGAGGATTTAAGCGAATACGATAGAACTGACAACGAATGAAAATGGCTCGGAGATGAGTGGGGTGATCAATGCGGTGCAAAGAATGAGCTGGTAAATTGTCCAAATAAGGCTGAACGATATGCTTTATATCATGAAAAGCATAAGACATAGCACGTTGAAACGTCGTGCCAGCGTTCTTAAGATCGAAGGGAATTTTCCTATAGGAAAAAGTACCCCAAGGACAAATAAAAGTGGTTTTATGTTGGTTCTTGAGAGCGATGTTAATTTGATTATAACCGGAGAAACCATCCATGAGAGAAAAGATTTCACTTCCGGCACAGTCATCGACAATCTGGTCGACGAAAGGGGTTGGAAAGTTGTCTTTTGGACATGCTTTGTTAATATCCCTATAATCAAGACATACATGAATACTGCCACCATTCTTATCAATCGGTACAGGGTTAGAAACCCATTCTGTCAGAGCCACGGGATAAATAAAGACAGCTTTGAGAAGTTTTTCAACTTCGAGCTTGATAGTCGCTGCTTTACGTGGATGGACTGGATGAAGGTGCTGCCGGACTGGTTTAGCTCCGAGGTATGTCTTTATCTCATGTACAAAAATTGCAGGGTTGATACCTGGCATCTCTTCGTAACTCAAGGCGAAGATGTCACGAAATTCTTTGAACATAGACGTATCGGTGACAATTTCATCGAGAGAACACGAAGCTCCAATGTGAACAGTTTCAACTATCCCAGGTTTAACGGATATGTCAATGGGAATCGTGGGAGAGATATTACTGAGGTTCCCTTCGGCAAACACATCATGTGAAGAGCTGGGAATAGTCGATATGACAACAACGGTCGACGGAGCTGAAATCCGTTGGTAGTTCTCAAGAGTGTCTTGTTCCAGAAAGAGTATGGAACGATGATGCCCATCATCCCAAGGGGTATCCTCCATGATGGACATGATCATCTCGTCAGTGGGAAAGATAACATGAAAAGGATTAGGAGACAACTCTCTAAGAGAGGGAGTAGAAGGTGTTGCCGATTGAATGTTCTGATAAGCAGACTCAACCGGAATTAACGACATGATGTCACCGAAATGAAAATGATCTCCAGGGTCAGGGACAATCCAAGGGTCATGTGACGTAGGAAATTCATGAGGCACGGCGGAGATCATGTTGATAGAAGCAACTGACAGGCATGGAACATCAGGTGGCGGAAGGGGGAAAGTACCTAGCAACGAAGAGTCCTTTAAAAGTCCTACATTGACATTCTCGTAACCCGACAGAGTTTTAGCTATAAACGGTACGTTGCCAGTGCGAGTATCAGAATTGAAGAAGGCAAGTTGGTCAACAGTAACTACTTTTCCTTGATGAGGAAAACGTACGACACGGAAAAGTGTTGACACAACGGCACGCATGGAATCTATCCAGCTACGACCAAGCAAAAGATTATAATCAAGGGGAGCATCGAAAACTTCCACTTCAACTTGGACCGTCTTACCTTCAAGCGTAACGGGCAATGATGGAAGAACACCGTAAGGATTAAAACCAGAGCCATTGAAGGCTTTCAAAGTATTTTGAGATTCATTTAAAGGAGGAGAGCCAATGGCTTTCCAACAAGCAAAAGACATTACACACATAGAGACACCCTCATGGATAACAGTTCGGCAAATGTTCTTGTCAGAGACAACAAATTGTATCTGGAATGCAAGCTGAGGGGATAATATTGGAATATGGTCATCCAAGTCAAATACTGTTAAGTTCGTATCAGTTGGATCAATTCCACCTATAGATTTCAACAGTGCCTTCCGTTGTGCAGGACAAGACTGAAGGACTTTAAGGGCTGACATCGTTGAAGGTGCCTGGGCCAGATCTTCAACAATGCTATAGTTCTGGGCCGCATGAGCATGAGGATTGAAAGCCTATTTCCAAACAACACCCTTATGGGGGGGGTTGTATAACTGTATCAAGGCTCGGTCGTTCGAGATGAAGAGGACCGTTTGTAGGTGGAGTCGGTGGAGAGGGCTATACCAAAGTAGGAGGTAAATCATCAACCTTCTCCTTAGATGGAGAATAATCTTTGGCTCTAGTTGTAAGTGCAACGTTATTTGACTTAGAATCACCAGTACACATCAAAAAATATGATGTCGTAGAAGTAGATGGTTGGTCATGGATGACCAACTGAGCCTGTTGTTGAGACGGGAAGGGTTGGGACAAGACTACTGGTGTAGATGGTTTGGGTGTTCCTTGAAGGAACTTAGTGACCTCGACACGTCGTGGACAATCCTTCATGTAGTGGTCGTCACCATAGATAAGGCAAGGGTATCGTGGTTTGCGCTTATCCCGATCTTCAACAGGAGGGTTTTTAGTGTGCTCAGTTTGATTATTATTTTTGCCCTCCTTATTCTTGCCTCTCCCTTTCTTTGATTTATTTTTACCGGTCGGGGTAGATTGAACAACGTTCACCTTAGAAGTTTTACCAGTGGAAGTGGCAGGAGACGGAGCATTTTGAACATTAGAAGAAGTAGACTTAGGGTTGGTGCTTGAAACAGAATGCGATTGGGCTTGGGCAGTACCAATTGCACCGTCAGCTGCATGTGAGGCAGCTGGAGTAGTTGAAGTGCTAGAAGTACTAGGACGAGGTAACTCAGGTAATAAATCATAAAGTGTTCCCGTTTTCGAATAAACGAGATCAAGATATTGAGCACGACTTATAGCCTGCTCCTCTGTGACAACTCCACCCATGGCAATATCTTTACCAATTTCGTTCACAAAGGATTTTGTAAACCATTCTGCCAGTAACTGATCAGGGAGTTCAAGTTTAATGAGACATCATCTTCTTCGCCACTCATGGATATGATCAGAAATATGAGTTCCTTTAGTCTATTTGAAGGAAGTCAGAATCTTAGTCCCAGTATCATAACGAATCGGTAACTGGTAATGTGTAAGAAAAGCCATAGCTAGGGTATTAAAATCAGAGAAGAAACCTCGTGGAAATTCAATATACCACTTCGTAGCAGAACTGGTAAGGGTTCGTTGAAAAAGACGTAGACGAATAGAATCATCCATCAACGAGTTGGATGAACACCATAAGTGAAAATTCATAACGTGATTGTTTGGGTCCTCTCCCACTTTGTCGTCGAATTTAAGAATGTCCGATGGAAGCTTGGCTAGAATAACAGGCCATTGGGGAGAGTGACGAATAGGATCATTTATAATCCTAGGCAAATCTGGCAAATCCAAAGTAGCAAGAAAAGGTAACTGATGATTCACCTGCAGGTACTGGTGACTTTGGGGTGAAATCCTTGTGGGCAAACCAATAGGCCCGTATGCAGTTTGCCCATAGTGGGAAGACCCCTGTTGATTCGGTGGTGGCTGGAGAGGATAGTAGTTCCAAGGATGGTAACCTTGAGTGTGAGTAGGGACTCGAGGTTGAGAAGTTTGACCCTGACCCCAAATTGGATTAGGTATACCTGGATAAGGTTGGCCTATAGTAGGGACAGGCTGTTGCCCCCCAGTCATTTGAGGAAGATTTTGTAACATATGATTCCAATACTGGGCCAAAGTAGGAGGTATGTTTTTTCCAAAAGGTGGGGTTGGTCCCCCTATCATAGGTGGAGTTCCAACTAGAAGTTGCGTGCCAATCGTAGGATGTGTAGTAAATGTATTGTGTCTGGTAAAAGGAAATGGAATCGTACCACCTAGTCCACCAACAGGAATCTGCAAGTTTGGTGCAACGGTCAGTATAGTGCCACTAGGATTAGTATTGCCAGAAGGAAATTGAGGTAGTGTCGGAATAAAACCGGGGATAGGGTGCCTAGAAGAACCTCCAGGAATACCAGATGGGGTTTGCGGAGGTGTTGGAACAGAAACATTCAACAAAGCATTCAACGCATGGTATCCGAGGGGTAGAGTCAGAGTGACATTGGGCGCTCGCTGGGTGTTGATAGGAGGAAGACCAGTTGTAGTGAACCTGGTCGGGACACTCGTAGTATTCGTGAGATGAGCCATTTCAGTAGGGAGAGTAAATTGATAAGTAGTATTCAACGATACAGTTTCTGTCTCAGAAAACACCGGCAGGTTGATTTCGAAGACCACAGGCGACTCAGGACTAAAGAGACCCCTGCAGACGTCTGCTGACCAAAAAGGATCTTGGCCGTCTATACCGGGAAGAGACTCAATGGGTGATCCAGAAGAGGTAACAACTAATTCTCTGGAAGAATTTAATTGTACAAAGGGTCGTTCACCACGGCGAATTTGAAAATGTTCTCTAGTATTGGTAATTTGGAAAGGTTCTAGAGAGTCAGTTCGTTCTACCTGTGGAGGTGGTGTAGAAACGTCTGGGACTTCACTCTGCCAAGGAGAGCCCTCAGGTGTAGCTATAGGCAAGGGTTGTGAAATGTCCAGATGTTCTGGAGATAAACCCTGCATTCTTCGTGAACGACGTGGGGGAGCTATTGTAGACAAGTAACAAGCTCCATGAAGAAATTCCTATGGTCAACTTTGAGAAATAATCAACACGCGCTAGTAAAAAAAATCTAGGAAGCAATCACTAGGCAAACAAGACCTTCTAATTTCGAAGCCACTAGTTGGTGATGAAATCCAATGTCGCAACAACGAGACGAGAAGGGGCAGGGCTAGGGTGGAAAAGTTAAACTGACGACCTGCTTAACGGACTTACACCCTGGTGCAATCTCCCACACATAATCGTGGGCATACCCTCCAAGGAGCCCGAGTGAGTTTGATCAACGTCAATTCCAGGTACCGTGAAGACTTTCCCCTTCACAGTCACCTTGGGTAAGAACGTAGAGAGATAGGCCACTAAGGTCACCAAAAACAACAATACAACCTGGGGGAACAGTCAATAGTCCGATCCACACACAAGGGTAGGGTATCTATCCCAAAATCAACTCAAAAGGCTTCCACTCATCATTGTGGGTATACCTCGGAGTGACCCCCGTAATACGTGCAATCTCTACACTGATGTCAACAAAGAAGGGTGAGTAATTCTCCCAACACCAATGCGACCTACTTCTTAACCCTTGTGTGAGAAGGGCTTCCCAGGACAATATGTTGCAAATGGAATTTAACACTCCCTAACTCAAGATGCTATTGTGTGTTTTTAGCTTTTGGAGAGTGTATCTCTCTTCCTACTCCAAAGCACTAGCCTAGCTAAATGTTGGTGTAAAAGAGCCCTAGAAAAGAGTTACTAGATAAATTTTATGATTACACAATGTTTTTAAGAGTTGTTGTTTACTCAAAGGTAACGAAAATGAAACTCATGTTGTATGACTCTGACCCAATAATGCAAGGATTCAAATGAAATGTATCACTTTTCGTTCAATGAATCCTAGTTATGGGAGAGAGAGAATTTTCTAGATCAACCGCGAACTATAATGAAAAATTTCCTTTCAAATTCCAAACGCAAACAATCATAGATGAAATGACAATTTTCTATATTTCTTTTTCAATACTTCAACAATCTCGAAATTTGATTTTCAATGTTTTATAAAAGAAAAAAACAATTTTTTGAAAGAAAAACTTGTTGTTCACTTTCCAAAAAGAACTTTCACTATAGCAATGAGAGAGCAGAAAATCAAATCATTAAGAATCAAGCAATAAAAACCCAATCAACTCTTTCAATGAAAGCAAAAATAAAGAGCAAACCAATGAGTCTCTTCAATGCAAACGAAAATGTTCTTTCAAACCAATAAGAAAATGAGAAAAACCAAACACTTAACTCTCAACCAATCACTGGTTCTCAACCAATCAGAAACACTCATCTCCTGAAGTCAGAGAAAATGATTTTGCCAATAAGAGTCAAGAAACGAAAGTCAAGACACAAAGGACAAGAAAAACCTTGAAACCCTAAAACTGTTCATGCATACAAACTAAAGCAAGAAATATATCAATCAATGGTCCAAGAAACTCATAAGAGGTAAATCAACTGATCTGAGCAGTTGGAAAAACCAAAACTCAATTTCAAAATTTTGAAAAATCTTGTTCGCAGGTAAGCAATATTACACAGTGCGAGAATCTATGATTCTCGCAGGTGACCTTTTATCAAGGTGTGAGTTTCTCTCAATGAACCCTATGTGTAGGGTGCGAACCTTACCAGTTCTCGCAGGCTGCAATGAAGTGCAGTGCGAGAATCACTGAACATGTCCAAAAATTTGAAAAATGAAGTAAAATTAAAAAGGCTTCTGGACTCAGAGGGTCTATCAGGATATCCTGAAGACTCAGAGACTGATAGGATAGGAGAAAAATGAAACTAGAGAAAATGGCCACAGAAAAACACAAAAAGGCCACAAAGAAAAAGGGATTGTTCCCCAGTGGAGTCGCCAATTTTGTTATTGGATAAATCCGTAAGTGCGGACACAAACCGATCTCCCTAGATCCTTCTGGATCTAGAACAAAGCAAGACAAAATAATATTGTTTCCCTAGATTTAAACTATTGAATGTACTAGAAGATACGATCAAAGAACATACCTTATGATCGCTTCCTTTGATCTTTGTTGCTCCCGCTCTAGTGCTCTCGTATAGTCAAGATCAAAACAATACAAACCAACTAAAGTGAAGAGTATGAAATCTATTCAATAATCAATCTATGTATATGATCAAGGAGTTATACAATAAAGTGGAATTAACTTTATGGGAAAGGGACATATTACTGTATTATATTGATGGAAAGTAAAGATTACAACCTGAGCCTTGATGTTGCAAACTTCCTTTCAATGGCCCTTAGCTCTGACAAACACACTTTCTCACTTGCATGAAGAAGATCAACCACCTTTGATAAACTTGTTGGAGTTCTCTAGCTGCTGTAGCATCAATCCTTCACACAGTCTTTCACTAATTCTCCAATAAATCTCTTGCTTGTTTGCTTCTAACCTTTTCCATGAGAATCCCCCTCAATATATAGGAGAGAATGAATTAGTTACTTGGATAAGAATGATCCCAAAATATCAGGAAATCCAGTACTTAGATAATCATTCGAATGCCATCTCATCCTTCTAGAAGATTCCCTTATAGAAGCTTCGAGAATTCATCTTTTTCTCTTGTTTAGAAAGAGTTCACACCCTAGTAGTTAGACACAGTGCGAAATTCTCGCACCCTGGCTTAAGGAAGACTATGAGAATCATGCATTCTCGCAGGCAAATGTATTGGCAGCCTGCGAACCTTCCTTAAAAATGTGATTTCTGGAAAGAGATGAAGGTAACTTTTCTCAAGAGAAAGTTCTAATGAAGATCCTGAGTACACCATCATCAATACATCATCATGACGAAAAAAATTATGGGTAACATCCTACCTAGGAGGTAATGCCTCTACATTTTCAAAGCATGCATCATGGGTCACATAGTTGACTTCATGTTCATTCAATTTTTGAGATTCATAGGAAACTATGCTTCCATCTTGCATAAGGAATCTTCTGAGTCCTTCCTTGCAGGCTTCTATGCACACAAGGAAGTCCTCAATGGGATCAACGATATTCAACATGGGTGCATGGGTCATAAGTTATTTTAGTGACTGAAAAATTTCTTCACATTCCGGTGTCCAAATGAGTTTAACCCCCTTCCTCTGGAGGGCAGTGATTGGACAACCAATCTTGGAAAACCCTTTTATAAACCTCGTATATTATCCTGCTAAACCCATAAAGGATATTATATCCAAAACATCCTTTGGGGTAGGCCATTCCATGATGGATATGATCTTGTCAAGGTCTACTGCTACCCCTTCTTCAGATATGACATGGCCCAAGTAATGTATTTGATTATGGAAAAAGGCACACTTGCTAAATTTGGCGTAGAGTTGATGCTGATCTCTTAGAGCTTGAAGTACAAGTCCAAGATGTTCCTGATGTTCCTCTGTATTCTTAGAGTAGAAAATATATCATCAATAAAATCTGATACAAACTGTTACACATAAAAATTACTCACTTTGATAGTGTCGCAAGTGTCGTCATTACAAAGGTTGCAAGTGTCGCATTTTTCTCACAAGGTCGCAAGTGTCGTATGTTGCTCACAAGTGTCTTAAAAACATCAAACAAAGCATGTTGCCATGATGCCTGTGTTGTGCCTATAACAACATGAGAAGGACACTTGAAACACCTCAAGCATTTGATTTGGGAAAGGAGAAATGAGTCAGCAGGCTTGCAAACCTTTTGCCATCTGAAAGCACCTCAAAAACTGAGTTTTTGGAGAGGAAAGCTCCCCCTTACACTATCTCGGAGCGTCGGTGCTCCCCCTTACACTGTCAGGGAGCATTATAACTCTCCCCTGGCCCTTTTAAAGGAGTGCTATAGATTTTCAGAGCGCTGGCGCCCCCCTAAAGCTTACTAGGGAGCGCTACAATGCTCTGATGGCCCTTTTGAGGGAGCGCTACCTATCCTGGGCGGTTGTTAAGCTGTTGAGACGAATGGGGGAAGCATCTTTTCATTCTTGGAAGGCAGCTGGATTCGAATCCCTAGTCCAGCCATGATCCTAGGGTAGATCCTCAACTGAAGGAGGAAAATCCTCACCTTCCCCAAGGATATCTCAAGATTGTTGAGCCTCTCCAAGGCTATATAAACAAGCTTTCTAATGGTGAAAGGGGGAACTGAAAAATGTAGAATTACACCAAACTTATGATCTCATAAGTGGTGGGGGAAGAATTGGATATGTGAAACTTATGATCTTGGAGGAAACTTGCAGTCAGCCAAAGGAGATTGATCAGTGAAGCTGTTGTTATCCAGGTCGTGGATCTTTCAGGCAAGGGTTAGACGAAGAGGACTTGACGAAGCTGTCGCATTCACATCTACGATTGTAAGTACTGTTGTCATTATTCTCATTAATATGACATGCTTGGCCTGTTTCTTTCTAGTTTGTGTCTGATGTTACACGAACTTATCATTTAATGGTAGATCTGTTTTCAAGCTAATATCAATAGAGTAGGAAGTAGTTGTGTCTTGCTTTGTCCGCAGAGCTCAGCGAGGAGCAAAGGATTGGAGCGCAACTCGGAGCGTGCAGCGACAAACGTCGATAAAAAAGTACTTCTATCATCCTTCCTTCTCATGTGTTAGTTTAGATAGATTTGAAAGGAATTCAGTGTCCACGTTAAGCATTTTTCTATCTAGGGTTAAGGTCAAGCTCTAGAGGTCCATCTACTTGTCCGCAGGCAGATTTTCCTACAACACAAACTTGTCTAGGAATTTGCTGAGTACATTGTTTATCAAGCACATAAAGGTGTCAGTGGCATTGGTTAATCCAAATGGTACTACCACAAATTCGTAGTGACCATATCTTGTCCTGAATGCGGTTTTGGTTACGTCTTCATCCTTGATTCGGACTTGATGGTATCCATATCTCAAGTCAATATTTGATAAAATGGTATCACCCCCCAATTGTTAGAACAAGTCATCGATTCTGGGTAAGGGGTATTTGTTCTTTATGGTTACCTTATTGAGCTGCCTATAATCTATGCACAATCGGAATGTACCATCTTTCTTCTTCACAAACAAGATTGGTGCTCCCCATGGACACACGCTAGGCCAGATGTATCCTTTGTCTATCATTTCCTTTAGCTGTAGTTTGATTTCAACTATCTCGGGTGTACTCATCCTATAGGGAGTCCTAGATACTGGTACTGCTCCAGGAGCAATTTCTATTGAGAAGTCAATGTCCCTTCTCGTAGGTAGACCCAATACCTCTTCTGGAAACACATATCTATACTCTCTTAGTATGGGGTTGTCTTCTAGGCTTGGCTTGTCATCCTCAACATATACCAACACCTGTATTGGATATAGAGGACACCCCTTTCTGCAATACTTTTTCATTTGAAGGGTTGATATTCGTCTCATTGAGACATGCTTCTGAATCCCTTGGAGGTTTATCTTTCTTCCTTCTTTATTTACACATTCTAAGGTTTTGTGGTAATAATAAAACTTAGTTTTATATGCATCTAGCTAGTCCATACCACTTAGTAGGTCATACTATCCTATGGGAAGTATGTTAAGGTTAGCTTGGGTGGGGAATCCATCCACAGTGAATTGGAAAGCTGGTACGACCTCCACTATTTTTCTTTTGGTGATAGTGGCTAATTGTACCAACCATGGCTTAGCATGTTTATGTGGTTGTAATTTACACTTATCAACAACTCGAGGGGACACATAACTCAAATTTGAACTAGGGTCAATTAAAATAGATCCTAGAGGGTTGGCGATCATACCTTCCATCTCCACCACTAAATCTTGGTGGTCATCTTGTTTGTTATCCACGGTTGCATCAATTTGTGTCATACTCCTGGCCACCTCATTGACGGTGGTGGCTTCTTGGACATTTTAAATTCTCCTACTGTTCTATTTTCTGTGCGGACAATCCCTCAGTAGATGTTCTTCTCCACAACCCCAAAATTTCAAGGGTTCTTTCTTTGGGTTATCCGTCTTTTCTGGGGTTGATCCAAAAGGTTTATTTCTGCTCTGGGAGGGGAAATTCTGCTAGCGTACACTTTGGGAAGGAAATCTCATTCTTGAATCCTTCTTATAGTTTTTAAATCTTGGGGGTTTAAACCCCTTTTTCTGGAACCCCGAACTATTCTTATCCTTCTAGCCTTCACGAGGTTCTGTCTGAAGCCCAAGCTGTTCATAACAATATCTTTCCTTTCAGATAGTGTCTTCTAGGGTCTTTGGCTCATCAAACTCAATTCTGTTATGATAGTCCTTAGGTAGCCCACCGATAAATCCTTGCACATTTTCCTTTTCTGCTTTTATGTAGGGTACGTACCTCAACAACTCAAGGAATCTAATGACATATTCCTCTATGGTGAGTTTCCCCAGCTTGAGTTCATGGAACTCTTTAGTCTCCTCATCGAGATATTTTTCCGATAGATACTTCTTCTTGAAGTATTTCTCAAAACATTCCCAATATAGGTCCTCTTCATGAATCTCTTTCACATTCTTAAGGTCTTCCCACCAAATGGAAGCCTTTCCATTCAATTTGAAAGTGGATATTCAGGCCTTCAAGTTTTTAGAGAAGTCATGGACTCTGAAATACATTTTTAGTCCAAGTAGCCAGGCCTCTACCTCCTCTCCCTTCTTAATCTCACCATTGAAAGAGGGTGGTTTGGCCTTCCTGAATTCTTTTAGATTATGAATTTTGGAATGCTTTTGTTTCTTCCGTTTTATTTGAGAATTTGAACTGATTCTACTACTAGTAGATCCCTTTGAGTCACCAGTTTCCTTTCCAGAGGATTCATCCGACGCTTGTCCCCTGTCTCCAGGTTGGACCTTTCTCGAGGTGTTCCTCCCAGTGTGACCACTTAAAGGGCCATGTTTTCATATCTCAGGTGGAATTTGACTCCTCTTTGTCTGTCATCGATCCACATGATTGGTGTCACGTCCATGCTACCGTTGTCTTTGTATGTTGGATAAACTCTACAACAAGACTACATTAATTTCCATTTTCTTCTCTTGCTCTTTTATCAATCTCTTGTTGTCAGCCTTGCATCTCTGTAATTCAGCCATGAGACTCCTCACAGTCTTAGCCAAGTCCAAAGGGGTCTCTACTACCCTTCTCTCCTCAGACTCTTCATCTCTATTATGGGAGCCATCCCCCACTTCGTGGTGCATCACCATTCTATATGATTTCAGTTTCTCATGGTTGATCGACCACTTGAATGCAGACAAAACACTTGTTGTTAAATAACATTATATTAGTTCATAACTAACACATAATTCACATTTCTTAAATACATACACACACAACAGTAAGTTGTCATTATTTTCTATACTAAGGGATTTACCAAACTTTTTAGGAAGGGAGTAAGGTAGGATATCGCCCTTTAAACCACTTAATATGGTATTTACAAAACTCGTCTATGAGCCCAAACAGACCAAGTGTTGTAACCATGCTCTGATACCAATTTGTAACACACCCACCCTTATGAAGGAGCTTCTATATTGTAAATCCTATAATTTTATTTTTTTTGTTCTCCCACCCGAACAAGCACTAGGCGCAAGCCCCCCCCTACATGTGACCACTACCCATTACCACAAGCCTAACTAAAAGGCACTTCATGACTCCTGTCGTTGGGTATTCACATTCGAGCCAACCTTGACTCACCCGAATCCCGAACTCCTGAACTAAGAGCCTATCCCAACGCTAGCTCTGTTCCTTTACCTTTATCCATATGACCCCTCGTTATGATTTGGGTCCCAACCATCAAGCGCTTCAAGACTCCATGTATCGTGAAGGTGGAAATTATTCCATCTCCTTTCTTCAGAATCCAAAAATCTGAACTCCCGATGTCATATCAACGGTCCACAATCTCCCACGACCCAACGACTTAGATCAACTCTTCATGAATCGAGACTTCACGTTTAGTGAATATGGATGGTCTCTCACCTTTCTTCTCTCAATCCCTGATATCTCCTTGGAAAATCAACGGTCCAGGTCCTCTCTTTGATCAATGGTTGCGATCAAATCGCAAACTCAGACTTCGCGATTTCTCACGATTCCTATCTCTGACTTCCCGAGTGTCCCTTCATGGCAGACATATAGGATTGTTGTGGATCCCAGATCCTTGGGTATTCTCGTCTGCCCCTTGCAAATATTTCGAGGTCTGAATTCTTGAACTCCAAAATTTGCTGCCACCTGTCCTCTGATGATGGATGATTCCGATTAACTTTGAAACTTTAGGACTTCGCAAAAGTCCACTCTCCTCTGCACTTTCAAACGCTTATACCTTATGCACTTTCCTCTGGATCTCACGGCTATGGTCCTCTGCACATATATCCGATGAACAATATCTATCCTCTCCCTATGCGCGAATTCTGAACTCATAGATACAATGGTTGAAGTTACTTCGCGACTTTGTTTTTCGGAGGTTTTGGTCGCCCCAACCCGTGACCTTCCTGATACACGAACTTGGAAATCGTGGATCCGAGGGTTAGAAGGGGTTAAAACCCATGCTCTTTCCCATAGCCAATGACCATGACAACCCTTGGCTCCTTATGGACGAATCTCATCCATCCGTCCTTCAAAAAAGGAAAACATTTCCCTTTCGGTATTTTCCTATCACTATTTTCTTGAGTTCTCACCCTGAATGGGTTAGGGACTTAGGTCTGGAAATTTACACGGCATGGGGTCAAAGGAGAGTATTCTCTTCATACCATTGGTTTCAGGTCTATACGATATTTCCTATCTCGACCATTTTACGACTTATGCTCGGGAAGCCCTCCGGAGTGAAACTGGGCATACAGTTTATCAATGGGAAGTATGAGTTCCCAAGGAGATGCAATCATACGCATAACATATCCATTTCACACAGATATGGTGATACATGCATATATATATAGAGAGAGATATATATAGATATATAGATATGTAAAAACCGAGAAATCATTCATCATTCTAACTCAACAATTAAGGTCGAGAAAAGACTTATCAGAATTAGACAATGTGAAGCGACTACTGGAACGGGTGCCGTTTCCACCCAACCGTAGGCTCAATCACTCCAAAATAATTTACCACTAGCCACCCCCGAGCTAGACCATGATTCTCTGCAACACATCCTTTTCTTCTCTCTCAGCCACAATAGGGACAGAGGTTACTCTCCTCTTCCCGCAGGATCCTGGCAATGCTTTATACGATACCAAGAAAGGACGACTAGCCTCATTTATCAGCTTGCATCATAACCTTCTTTGCCATTTCCTATATCCAAAATTCTTAGTTTTTCCATTCTTCCTTGAATCCCCAATATTCACTTCCCATCTATGCACTCTTCTCAAGCGTGTTCTTCCCTCTTCCCACAACACCTTCCCTTCTCATCTCTTCCAGTGGGGTCACGTGTGGCCCGAATTCCCAGTCAATGGTCAAGTTTGGAAGCCTTACGGATGAGTTCTTACACAACCCATCCCTCATTAACTCTTGAGGAGGTATTCCCACCCACCAACCTGACTGTAATTCATTTATGGGTCAGAGGATGGTTATGTTCAGTATAACACGTCGTGAGGGGATCGAGCTGGCTATAAAGGTGGAGGAAGAGAAAGAGGAGGCTTTGGAAGAGGTAGAGTACTAGTGGTAAGTCACAACTATCAATAACCAGGACATTATTCCAGAGAATGTCCACTTCCACCAGTGACTTGTATGTGTTTCTATGCATCGGATCATGACACGAAAGAATGTCCTACGTTATTAGGGAAGATATAGGATAAGAGGAATCAAAACAATCAAAATGTTCAATGGATTTTAGCAGAAGTGAGGGATGAAGGAAGAAACATCAACATAGTTACGCGTGGAGGAGATCAAACATGGAACGACGCAGTACAAAAAGAGCCAGTACAACATCATTGGGTGAAGAAGAATGTCGAATCAACAAAGCAATTTGACATGCAGAATGAGAAGGATATATTTAAGCAAGCGAGACAAGAATTTCTAAAGCTTGAATTGCTCAAAGTATTGCAAAATATGCTATAAATATGTAGCGTAGATACGGAAGGAAATTTAGCATAGAAAAAGTCAACCACCTACATATAAGGAGAAGAACAAGCAGGGAGTTTAGGTCGAATGCGAACATTGGAGATTTCAACATGGGAGATATCATACTGGATCTAAACTAGGCGCTAAACCAGAAGATAAATTAGGTGCCACACCTAGAGCTAAACTAGGCGCTAAACCATGAGATAAATTAGGCACCACACATGGAGCTAAACTAGGCACTAAACTAGGAGCTAAACCATGAGCTAAACTAGGTGCTAACCCAGCAGCTAAACTAGGAGCTACACCTAGAGCTAAACTAGGCACTAAACCAAGAGCTAAATTAGTCGCCACACTTGGAGATAAATTAGGCACTAAAATAAGAGCTAAACAAGGAGCTATTTTGGGTTTTAATTAGAGAGCTATATCTCAGTTTAGGCGCTAAACTAGGTGCTAAATCGGGAGCAAAATTGGGTGCTAAATAAGGAGCAAAACTGGGCGCTAAAAAGGGAGCAAAACTAGGCGTTAAAGAGGGAGCAAAACCTGGCACTAAAGAGGTAGCTAAACTGGGTGATAAATCCAACACCCAGGTGAACATGTCATTTAGTGTCGGGTTTTGTGCTATCCCATTGGCCCAATTCATGCCCTCAAATGCATTAAAATCTGACGCTAAACTAGGCCCTGATGGCATGTTTTGTTGTAGTGTTATTACATTACAATTGATGGGTCATAACAAGTTTTTCAATGATCAAGTTATATATCATACACAACCCTTTCATGCAAGAGAGATAAATGAGAAAGAAATGATTTCTTATATATGGTAACTTTATGAGAAAATTATCAAGGGGAAGGATTCCAACATGGAATTTTTGGGAAAAGATTTAAGGATTATGTCGAAAAAAGATATCGAGTTGCTAATTAAAAATTTTGTGTGAGTGAAACCTAATAATGTTTTTCAAGGGACATTACTATCAATGCATTTATGAGAAAACAACAATCTAGTGACTAATAGGTATTATTCCAAGTACTTTCACAACTAACTTTAGTATTGTGTACGAAGAGGAAATGTATGAAATTGAATTAACTTTCAAAATATATAATTTTTATCTAAGAAAGTTTTGTATGACACGTTCGTCGTTTGACTCACTCTAAGCCTAAGTCTATAACCACCTTTATATATACCTTAGGATATAGTGTTTATAC
>ML777870.1:33872-78702 GCA_009831015.1 Picea engelmannii
GATATGACAGGGCTTAAAATTGGTAGGATAAAGCTTGAAATAGGGCTTAAAACTTGTAGGATAAGACTGAATTTATTGAAACTAGACCAACTTTAATATGCATTAAGTCAATTAATAAAATAGGCTTTAAATAGAGCTTGAAAGTGGTAAGATAGGGCTTGAAATAGGTAAGAAACATGCTAGAAATAGGGCACACAAATTGCTCTTGTTAAATGTTATTTTGCATTGCTTAAATTGCAATTTTGAGTATTTGGGTAGATCCAGAGCTCCAAAATTAGTTCAAGAACATGGTTTGTAATTTCTGAAATCATAGTTTCGCATGGAACTAAAAATTCCCACAAGATTTTGGTCAAAATAGGAAGAAAGAATTGTTGGAATAATGGGCCATATAGTGGCCCCATATCCCATGCTTTGGATGTGGCCTTCTTTCATGCCTATTCCTATAAAAGTATGGAGTTAGACTATGTAGCATAATACCAAGTATAAGAGCTTGTATACAAGTATGAAGGTAGACTAGGTAGCACAAGACAAAGTATAAGAGCCTATAAAAGAGTGATACTAGTAAAAGGGTAGGACAAGAGTCAATACAAGAAGTTGTGCAAGATCCAAACCGATAAAAGAGATAGGACAGTACAACAATGAGGCCAAGAGATAGTAAAAGAGTCATGCCATCTACATAAGCTTATCAACATAATTAAGAAAATCTCTCCAAAAATATGTCAGCAATAAGAGAGAAGTGTAACCTTGCCACTAGTACTTCGTACAAGATTCACATCCTTTTCTTTGTAATCCAACATTGTTTAATGCACAATCTCATTCTCTTTTTTTATTTATTTTCTTGGTTCAATTCACATCAAACATTGTTTCACAATCTATCTATGGGTATACCTATTTCTGTTTAATCAAGCTTGCAACTTCTAGCAATGGAATCTTAGCTTGGATGGTTCAGTGGAATTAGTCTCTATACACAAATAACGTTCAACAATCAAAAACATGGACAACTCTTTCATGGGACAATCTGTAAGCAAAATTACCTTACAATGGCAAATTTGTGTAAATACAAAGAAGAGAGTTTGTGAAATCAACAAAAATAGGAAAAGGGTCATAGAGAGAGAACATAGGAAAAGTGCATGAAAGAGAAAACACAATTGGTTGGGAAAACATAGAGGATCAAATAAATGAGGAAATGATTGCACAATATAAATTAAAAGATAACAATATGTTGTCTTAGATAGGTAGACTTGTTCAAATATTCACTAATACTAAGAAAGGGGGGGGGGGGGTAAATCGATATTAGGCAATTTTTGAAACTTTTAACCACAACATTTAAACATTAAGTTATCAACAATTTATCATTCATAATTACATTCAACATATCATCAACATGTAACCACAAATACACATTACACAAGAATTTTACGTGGAAACCCAAATGGGAGAAAACCATGGAAAGATTTCTTGTATATCAGAAGATTACAGTCATAGGAAACACCAACTTCCAAAACTCTCCAGCACCAACTGGAAGGAGTCTCCAACCCCCAAATTTATAGGCTCGAACCTGAAGAAAGATACAACTCCCTAGATTCTCTAGCTCCAACTAGAAGGAGCCTCCAACCCCCTAGTTTATAGGATCCAATATGAAGGAATCTACAACTCCCTAGATTATCCATCTCCAACTAAAAGGAGGCACCAACCCCCTAGTTTTATGAGAACCAACTCAAAGGAAGTTGAAAATCCCATCCAAGCACCAACTTGTTGTCTGAAGACACCAATCTTCCCGATTGCCACACAACCTCCCCTCAATATAAATGAGAGACTCAATCTGTCATTGCAACTATCACTAATATTGATACATAATCATCATCATAGATAAGAAACTCAACCGGTCAATGTAATTGTCACTAATACTGATACATCATCATCATCATCAAAATTGATACAACCCCAATAACCACATAAAACTCATGCCAAAATCTCTAAGAAAATCCTCCAAATCATGTGCTCAAAATCACCATGATATGCATCAAACCATTTTCCAAGATATGCCTCAAGCATGTGTCAAGACCTCAATATATCTATGATATTACAAAATCTTTAAGAAATTCCCCAAACATGTGTCGTAACATCCAAGATATGTGTTAGAAGCAGGTTGAATAAAAAAGAAAGGATACTTTGGGAAGAAAGGCATGTAAGAGGAAAGCGACAGTTGGAAGGAAAAACAACAGACACACATGCATGGAAGAGCTAACAATGCTAGGGTTAGGGTTTTTGTAATACATTGTAATGGTTGATGAGCCAGAAACACATATAAATAGATACCTAGGAGGTCTAGGTAGGGGGTCTAGAGTTAAAAGGTTTGGACTATGGGGTGTTACTCGCGTGAGAAGGAGTAACTAGTTTGTAACACTACTGTAATTCAATCCAATATAATAAGATGTTGAGATGTAGAGGGTTAGGAGGGTAGATCTCGAGGGTTAGATCACAAGTTGAGGAGCTTGGTGTGATATAGTCCTTATCATAATATATCTCGACCCGAATGAGAATGAGTTGTAAAGCGCGTGATGCTGTAGTTTTGGAACTACCATAATAAAAGATCTTGAGAGCCAGATCTTTGTGGACATAGCCCAGGAGGGGGTGAACCATGATAAAACCTATGTCATGCGATTGAATGTTTATATCTCTCTTATTGTATATGAGTAGACGTTGGAATGATGTAGGAACGAATTACAGTACATGCATGAATGAGAATGACAATATATTTCTTTAATAACTAGATAGAAGTCACAATGCGCAAGTCACAGATCCCCATTCAGTCCTGGACTGCAATCACTTCATGAGTATTGTAGTCACCCATTAAGACTATATTAGGTGATATTGTGTTGTGCACTATGTGCATTGCGCTGCCTTCTGGTTTACCAGGAGGGCCGATAGTTTTAGAGGCTTTGTTGGATCCCTAATAGACCTAAACCTGGGTCAATCATGTTAAAGGTATAAATAACATAAGAAACCAACAAATGGTTCCATTGGTGTTTGGACCAACATAGGATTGAGTTGATTGGATCTGTTGAAGATTTGTCAAAAGAATGATCGATCTGTTGAAGACTTGTTAAAAGAATGATCGATCGACAGAAGGCGTTTCAAAAGAATACTGAATCAGATGACAAGAAGGTGAGATAATGTTCCACTAGAAGGGGATGTTGAGACTGTGGAATCCCACAAAAGAAGAGATCGAAAGCTAGATAAAGAAAAAGGAGCTAGAGTTTGTGAAGAAAGATAACAGAATCCCTAGAGTAACACCACACAAATATCTTGAGAAGTATGTGTTTACTGATCTGCATGAAGTATTTTTCTGTGATTTTCCACACTTATTCCATGAGTGGATATTGAGGTTGAAGGATAACCATGCAACAAACAGAATTCGATAGTTAAAGTGGACCTTAGTTCAGATCGCGCAGTTACAACAGGTGAATAACAAATTCACCCGCGCAATAGATTTTTGGCTCGATGACATTGTAGCAAGCTTTATAACACAATTTGCAGTAGATACCGCGAAGTCATATAGCACATCATAGCAAGAGTTTCTACAAGGGCCTCAGGGAAGGTACATTAGATCATTGTATACTTCTATTAAGATATTTGTAACACACCCACCCTTCTGAAGGAGATTTTATAGTGTAAAGCCTCTAAATTTTCATTTTTGTTCTCACGCGCGAACAAGCACCAGTCACAAGGCCCCCCCTCCATGTGACCACTACCCGTGACAATAATCCTAACTAAAAGGTTCTTCGTGACTCCTGTCGTCGGGTATTCACATTCGATCCAACCTTGACTCACCTGACTCCCAAACGCCCAAACTAAGAGCCTAGCCTAGCGCTAGCTCCGTTCCTTAACCTCCATCCATATGACCCCTCGTTATGACTCGGGGAACAACCCTCAAGCACTTTGGGACTTCGTGTATCATGAAGGTGGAAATTAGTCCATATCCTTTCTTCATAATCCAAAAATACGAACTCCCAATGTCAAATCAACTGTTCATTATCTCCCGCGACCCAACGGCTTAGATAGACTCTTCGCGAATCATGAATTCATGTTTATTGAAGATGGAGAGTCTCTCACCTTCCTTCTCCCGATCCCTGATATATCCTTGGACAATCAACGGTCCACGTACTCTCTTTGATCGATGGCTGTGATCAAATCACGAACTCAGATTCGTGAGTTCTCACAATTCCTATCTTTGAATTCTTGAGTTGCGAGTTAGTGAAATATCGATCTCTCACCACGTGTCCCTTCATGACAGATGGTTAGTATTGCTGCAGCTCCTAGCTCCTCGATTATTTTCCTTTGCTCCTTGCAAATATTCAGAGGTTTGAATCCTTGAACTCTCATATCTGCTACCACCTGTCCTCTGACGATGGGTGGTTCGAATTAACTTCAAAAATTCAGGACTTCACGAAAGTCCACTCTCTTGTGCACTTTCAAAGGGTTAGACCTCATGCACTTTCCCCTGGATCTCATGTCTATGGTCCTCCATGCATAGATCCGACAAACGGGATCTGTCCTCTCCCTGTGTGTGAACTCCAAAATCACAGATACAACGGTTGATGTTACTTCGCAACTTTGAGTTTCAGAGGTTTTGTTTGCACCAACCCATGACCTTCCCGATACGTGAACTCAGAAGTCGTGGATCCAAGGGATAGAAGGGGTTAACTATCGCACTCTTTCCCATAGCCAACGGCCACAACAACCCTTGGCTCCTTTAGGATGAATCTCATCTTTCCATCCTTTGGACAAGGAAAACCTTTTCCTTTCGGTATTTTCCTATCACTATTTTTCTGATTTCTCAACCCAAATGGGTTAGGGACTTGGGTCTAGAAATTCACATGACACAGGGTTAGGGGAGAGTATTCTCTTTATACCCATGGTTTCAGGTCTACATGATATTTTCTATCTTGACCATTTTACGACTTATGCCCAGGAAGCCTTCCAGAGTGAAACTGGGCATACAATTTATCAATGGGAAGTATGAGTTCCCAAGGAGATGGAAACATACACATAACATAGTCATTTCACAGATATATGGTCATATATACACACACACACACACACACACACACACACACACACACACATATATATATATATACACACACACACACATATATATAGACATATATACATATACATATACATATACATATACATATATACATACATATATATATATATATATATATTGATATGTAAAAACCAAGAAATCATTCATCATTCTAACTCAACAATTAAGGTCAAGAAAAGACTTATCAGAATCAGACAATGTGAAGCGACTACTAGAAGGGGTGCCTGTTTCCACCAAACCATAAACTTAATCACTCCAAATGGATTTACCACAAGCCACCCCCGAGCTAGACCATGATTCTCTACAACACAAACTTTTATTCTCACTTAGCCACAATAGGGACAGAGGTTACTCTCCTCTTCCTGTAGGATCCTAGCAATGGTTTATATGATACCAAGCAAGGAGGACTAGCCTCACTTATCATCTTGTATCATAACCTTCTCTGTTATTTCCTGTTACCAAAATGCTTAGTTTTTCCATTCTTCCTTGAATCCCCGAGATTCACTTCCCATTTCTGCACTCTTTTCAAGCATGTTCTTCCCTCTTCCCACCACACCTTTCATTCTTGCCTCTTTCATCATGGTTGCGTGTGGCCCGAATTCCCAGTCAACGGTCAAGTATAGAAACCTTATGGATGAGTGCTTACACACCCCATCCCTCATTAACTCTTGAGGAGGTCTTTCCACCGACCAACCTGACTGTAATTCATTTATGGGTCAAAGGACTGTTCTCATCCTGAGCAATTAAATTCAGTAATGTACTGGTTTGGTGAAGGTTAGCGCAACCATTCATGGTCCCCTTCACCATCTCTTTCATAGAATTCGCAGTATTTCTAAGTACACCCCCCTTCCATTATTCATACAACACTTTTCCATTTTCTTAGTAAATAATTAGGTTCACATTCATCTACCTTTCAAACAAAGGTCAATAGAATCAATATTCACACATATAAAGTTTTCCATAGCCTTTTGGCCATTTATAGCTATATTTAGAAACTGGGGGAAACTGGGTGTCACAATTCCCTCCCCCTTAAAGGAACATCATCCTCGATGTTCTATCTATTAACATGTTTTGTATGTATAGAAGTGAACAAAAATGGGTATGCCTGTCTCATGGCATCCTCCATTTCCCATGTGGCCTCATCTGGGCCAAAGTGTTTCCATTGCACCTTGACCTGTGCAATGGTTCGGTTCCTAAGTGGGGTTTCCTTCCTGTCTAGTATGCAATGAGGTTTTGGCAGGAATTCTCCCTCTGGTTCCACTTGCATCATAGACCAGACAATTATATGATTATAATCATGTACATATTTCTTCAGCAATGCAACATAGAAAACATTTTGTGATTTTATTGTGGGAGGAAGTGCTAGCCTATAGGTTACAGGTCCCACTCTATCTAGAACTTCAAAAGGTCCACAATACCTAGGTGACAACTTGGCACAAGCTCCCATCCTCAGGGAACTCTTCCTAGGCCTAACTCTAAGATAGATGTGGTCTCTTGTCTTGAATTCTTTGGGGGTTCTCTTTCTGTCGGCATAAATTTTCTGTCTATTATAAGCAGCTTTTAGATTTTTCTTTATCTGAATCACTTGTTGTTCCATTTATTTCAACAAGTCGGGTCCAATTGTAATTTTGTTCATGGGATTACTCCAACTGACAAGAGTGTTTCACAGCCTACCATAGAGGGCTTCAGAAGGGCTCATCTTTAGTGATTCTTGGTAGCCATTTCTGTAGGCAAATTTCATCAGTGGTAGGTAATCTTTCCACTTTTTAGGTTGATGCACTACATGCATCCTTAGCATGTCTTCTAGTATTTGGTTCACCCTTTCCATCCATCAATCAATTTGAGGATGATAATTTGTGCTATAAAATAATTTGGTCTCCAGGCCAACCATCAAGGATTTCCAAAAGTTTGAAGTAAATTTTGTGTCTCTGTTAGTCACGATCTCCTTGGGCATTCCATGTAGTCTGAATATCTCCTGTATGAATATGTTGGAAATATCTATTTCCTTGCAAGTCGATTTGACGGGAATAAAATGAACAGACTTGCTCAATTTATCCACTACTACCATGATGGTGTAATTCTGCCTGGCCGATGTTGGTAATTCGATGATGAAATCCATGTAGATGGTCTCCTATTTCCATTTTGGGATTGGTAGAGGTTGAAATAATCCTACTGGGTGCTGGTGTTCTGCTTTAACTTGCTGGCACTCTAGACATTTAGCTAAATATTCAGCTATGTCTTTCTTCAATCCAGGCCAATAGAATTGTTTCCTGGTGGCCCTGAAAATCTTCTAATAGCCCGGATGGCCAGTGTATGTTCTCTTGTGCAATTCATCCATTATGAACCTCTTCAAGACATCACAACTTGGAATATATATCATGTTTCGGTAAGTCAGCAGACCTCCATCTAGCATTTGGTAGCCTTCATACTTTAGCCCTGCGAGTTCTTGCTGCAAGTACGAGGTCACGGTATGGAAGAATGCGTCTGTTTCTTGTGCATTCCTGACTCTTTCCCTGAAATTCATCTCACAAGTTCCCACCGTTTCCAGGTTAATTGTTTTCATACTTCTGCTAAGGGAATCGACCACCTTATTTTCCTTTCCTTTGATATGTTTGATTTCTAAATCAAACTCGCTAAGGAGGGCCATCCACCTAGCTTGTCTAGCATTGAGTTTTGGTTGGTCAAACAGGTGCTGGAATCCATAGTTGTCTGTCATAAGTACAAATTTCCTACCAAGGAGGTAATGCCTCTACATTTTCAAAGCATGCACTATGGCGGCCAAATCTAGATCATGGGTCACATAGTTGACTTCATGTTCATTCAATTTGCGAGATTCATAGCAAACTATGCTTCCTTCTTGCATAAGAACTCCTCTCCTTCCTTCCAGGCATCTGTGCACAAGAGGAAGTCCTTATCGGGATCAACCATCTTCAACACAGATGCATGGGTAAGAAGGTGTTTTAGTGACTGAAAAATTTCTTCACATTCCAGTGTCCAAATGAATTTAACCCTCTTCCTCTGGAGGGCAGTGATTGGACAAACATTCTTGGAAAACCCTTTTATAAACCTCCTATATTATCCTCCTAAACCCATAAAGGATCTGATATATAAAACATTCTTTGGGGTAGGCCATTCCATGATGGATCTGATCTTGTCAAGGTCTACTGCTACCTCTTCTTCATATATGACATGGCCCAAGTAATGTACTTGATTCTGGAAAAAGGCACACCTGCTAAATTTGGTGTAGAGTTGATGTTGATCTCTTAGCACTTGAAGTACAAGTCCAAGATGTTCCTCACGTTCCTGTTTATTCTTGGATTAGATTAAGATATCATCAATAAAAACCAATACAAACTTGTCTAGGAGTTTGCTGAGTACATTGTTCATCAAGCACATAAAGGTGGCAGGGGCATTTGTTAATCCAAATGGTACTACCAAAAATTTGTAGTGACCATATCTTGTCCTAAATGAGGTTTTGTTGATGTCTTCGTCTTTGATTTGGACTTGATGGTATCCATATATCAATTCAACATTTGAGAAAATGGTAGCACCCCCCAATTGTTTGAACAAGTCATCGATTCTGGGTAAGGGGTATTTCTTCTTTATGGTTACCTTATTGAGCTGCCTATAATCTATGCACAATCGGAACATACCATCTTTCTTCTTCACAAAAAGGACTGGTGCTCCCTATGGAGACACGCTAGGCTAGATGTAGCCTTTGTCCATCATTTCCTTTAGTTGTAGTTTGAGTTCAACTATCTTGGGTGTACTCATCCTATAGGGGGTCCTAGATATTGGTACCACTCTAGGTGCAAGTTCTATTGAGAAGTCATTGTCCCTTCTCGGAGGTAGACCTGATACCTCTTATGGAAATTGATCCAGGTGGATATCGGTGGTCACCCACCTTTTTTGACTAGCTCAAAATAGTTTTCTGGCAATTTTGGCAATTTACTATTTTTAGCAAGTTTTAACTTCCAGGGCCATTTTGAGGGCCTAAATGAAGGTTTTTTGAGATTGAGGTTCTAAACAATAGTCAAAGGCATGATTGAGCCCCCAAAATGAATCTTCTCGATGATACCTTTCCAATGAGCCATCATACGCCTAAAATGGAGTTCGTATGCAAAAGTTACAACCCCAAAAAGTTGATGTACTAACTTACCCAAATGGGGCCCACATGAATTTTGGTGCTTCATCTCCTAGGGTTAGGTTTTTGGATGTCTAGGACTTTTGGAATTGTTTTTTATTGTAAAAATTCCTTCAGAGCCTCATTGTAATCATCTTCTTGCCTTCAATATCAATCTCTTGTTGTCTGCCTTGCAGCTCTGTAATTCAGCCATGAGACTCCTCACAGTCTCAGCCAGGTCCGGAGGGGTCTCTACCACCCTCCTCTCGTCAGACTCTTCATCTCTATTATGGGAGCCATCTCCCACTTTGTGGCATGTCATCAACGGTCCACAATCTCCCACAACCCAATGACTTAGATCAACTCTTCGTGAATCGAGACTTCCCATTTAGTGAAGATGGAGGGTTGCTCACCTTCCTTCTCTCAATCCCTGATATCTCCTTGGACAATCAATGGTCCACGTCCTCTCTTCGATCAATGACTACGATCAAATCACAAACTTGGACTTCGCAAGTTCTCACAATTCCTATCTCTGACTTCCCGAGTTGACAGTCAGCGAAATGTCGATCTCTCACCATGTGTCCCTTCACAATGGACATCTAGGATTTTTGCGGCTCCCAGATCCTCGGGTATTCTCCTCTCCTCCTTGCAAATCTTTTGAGGTCTGAATCCTCGAACTCCTGAATTTGCTTCCACCTATCCTCCTGATGATGGATGGTTCTGATTAACTTTGAAACTTCAGGACTTCGCTAAAGTCCACTCTCCTCTGCACTTTCAAAGGCTTATACCTCGTGCACTTTCCTTTGGATCTCACAGCTATGGTCCTCCGCACATAGATCTGACGAAAAAGATCTTTCCTCTCCCTGTGCGTGAATTCTGAACTCATAGATACAACGATTGAGGTTACTTCACGACTTTGGTTTTCAGAGATTTTGGTCGTAGGAACCCGTGACCTTCCCAATACATGAAATTGGAACTCATGTATCTGAGGGCTAGAAAGGGTCAAATCCCACGCTCTTTCCCATATCCAATGACCATGATAGCCCTCGGCTCCTTCTAGAATAATCTCATGCTCTTGTCCTTTGGACAAAGAAAAACTTTCCCTTTCGGTATTTTCCTATCACTATTTTCCACAGTTCTCACCCTGAATGGGTTAGGGACTTGGGAAAGGAAATTTACACGACATGGGGTCAGGGAAGATTATTCTCTTCATACCATTGGTTTCAGGTCTATACAATATTTCCTATCTCGACCATTTTATGACTTATGCCCGGGAAGCCCTCCGGAGTGAAACTAGGCATACAGTTTATCAATGGGAAGTATGAGTTCCCAAGGAGATGGAAGCATACGCATAACACATATGCATAACAAATTCATTTCACACAGAGATGGTCATACATGCATATATATATATATATATGTAAAAAACGAGAAATCATTCATCATTCTAACTCAACAATTAAGGCCGAGAAAAGACTTATCAGAATCAGACAATGTGAAGCAACTACTGGAATGGGTGCCCGTTTCCACCCAACCGTAGGCTCATTCACTCCAAAATAATTTACCACTAGCCACCCCCGAGCTAGACCACGATGCTCTGCAACACATCCTTTTCTTCTCTCTCAGCCACAATAGGGACAAAGGTTACTCTCCTCTTCCCGTAGTATCCTGACAATGGTTTATACGATACCAAGCAAGGAGAACTAGCCTTGTTTATCATCTTGTATCATAACCTTCTCTTCCATTTACCTTATCCAAAATGCTTATTTTTTCCATTCTTCCTTGAATCCCCGAGATTCACTTTCCGTCTTTGCACTCTTCACAAGCATGTTCTTCCCTCTGCCCACAACACCTTCCCTTCTCGCCTCTTTCGGTAGGGTCACATGTGGACCGAATTCCTAGTCAACGGTCAAGTATGGAAGCCTTACAGATGAGTTCTTACACACCCCATCCCTCATTAACTCTTGAGGAGGTCTTCCCACCCACCAACTTGACTGTAATTCATTTCTGGGTCAGAGGACGGTTATGTTCCTAAGCAATTAAATCTAGTAAAGTACTGGTTTGGTGAAGGTTAACGAAACCATTCCTAGTCCCCTTCACCATCTCTTTCATACAATTCGTGGTCTTTCTAAGTACACCCCCCTTCCATTAGTCATGCAACACTTGTCCATTTTCTTAGTAAAAAATTAGGTTCAGATTCGTCTACCTTTCAAACAAAGTTTCATCGAATCAATATTTACACATATAAAGTTTTCCATAGTCTTTTGGCCATTTATAGTTATATTTACAAATTGGGGGAAATGGGTTGTCACAATATTTCTTTATAATAAAGGTGTAATGACAATGGAGTTAGAAAGTTAAACTTCCCTGCATGCATGGGGGGAGGGGGGAAGCATTGACAAAAAAAGGAGAAATGGAAGGCGAAAGGGATAAAGGAAAGAATGAGGAAGCCTTGGACCCAATCATGATGGATGATGACCACATCAAACGGATCATGGTGATAGCTAGAAGGATGTGCAGTGGAGTACCCTACCAATACAAGGTGAACACCAAGAAGAGAGTTGTATCCATGAGGGAAGGCTTGCGAAGTGATGAAGAGGAGGTACATGATCTCTGGGCTATGGAGCAGATTGAGGAAATCCTCTGTGCAACATATGAGAGGAAGACGAGAGGTCCAAGAGTGGGAGGAGAAGGAAAAAGTCCTATCCATATTAATGTCAGTGTGGAACCCATAAACCCATGTGTGACTAACACACCAAAGAGATCACCACCGTTTAGGTAACCGAATTTCAGAAGAAGGAAGAGAGAAGGAAGTACATCTACACAAGGAACAACAGTTGGGGGAGCCATTTCAGGAAGCATTAGTCAAGTATCTAAATGGCTCAGAGGTAGTAGTTCAACATTTAGGATGGCAGGAAGTGATCCCACCATCAGGTTACCAGAATTCAAAGGAGAAGTGTTTGAGGACTTGGAGAAGAACCTGTTTATCTGTGAAAAGATCTCGGAAGAAAAATAGATCACAAATGAGGACACTAAACATGCACAGCTAGCGATCACACTAAGGGATCGCGCACTGGATTGGTATATGAGTTTAACCACAAACAATCCACTAGGGATAACCAGAATGAATGCGGATATCAAGAAGTTGTTGATAAATGAATTTCAGAAGCCAAGTTCAGAGGACCAATACATGAATGCGATGATAGAAATCTGAAAGAAACCAGGAGAATCTGTATGGGAGATTGACTAGAGATTCAAGCGACTGAAAGGAAAGTTGAAATATCTCATGACATATATGGATCATAGGGACCTATTTGTCAATTCACTATTACCACACTTAAAATATCCAATGTGACAATAGAAGTTTCATACATAGGCAGAGGCTCTGTAGGAAGCCCTACAACTGGAAGAAAAGCAATATCAGAAGACAGATCCAACCATCGAAGAGTTGAAGGAGGATCTGTAGAACTTAACATTCTAGCTAAACTAGAACAAAAGTGTTAGGATCCTATAATGTACCTTTTTGCTCACACTTTTTGCTACCATTACATCCTTTTTCCACTCACATTTAATCTTACATTATCACCTTACCCTATCTTTCCAAAGGTATATAACGTCTCTTCTCTTTGCTATATGTTTAATTTGTTTTACATGTAACTTTACATTACTCTCATACTTAACCATCGATCAGAAATATATAGTGATGAAACAGTTCGAATTGCAGATTATTGTTGCTGCTTGAAGGCTCGTTGTTGAAACAGTCAAAAGCACGCAAACCCCATTGCTGAAATAGTCCGTGGTCTGTGATGCTGAAACAACAATTCACATAATAGTAAGAAGGAGATATTACACTGGCCACAACAACCGCACCTTAAGCCAGCATAACCATCACTGCTGCTTGAGACCACGTTGCTGAAACAGTCAGAACGCAAATCCCGTTGCTGAAACAGTCCGTGATTTGCGATGCTGAAACAATATACAACAGTAGTAACAAGAAGATAAATAAAGAAGTTGTTACATCGACCGCAACAGTCCAACTATTGTAATAGCATTATGTTACGGGAGATCAAGATATCCTATTCCAGTATAGAAGATCCGACTAAGAATAGGATTCGTATGTGCACATGTAATTTGATGATCAATTGTATTGAGGGGATTCTCCTCTTTAAATATATGGAAATCATCATTAAAGGGGATCCTTTTTTGGGCTAGAAAGGAATTACAAAGAAGGGTGTGTTCACTTTAGACATTGTAACATGATCCAGTTGACAAATGAATAAAAGATTATTCTGAGCATTCCTTCTTAGTTCCTTTCGTTTTGGGGGAATCTTGTGAGAAGGGAGGGCCCACCTTCTTCACAAGATTCACCCATTAGTTATGTAGTGTGTTAGTGTTATTTCTGTTCATGCCTTGATTAAATTTTGTTTTGCTGAAACTCTACTTTATTGAACTCTGTTTTGCTGAAACTCTACTTTATTGAACTCTGTTTTGCTGAAACTCTGCTTTACTGGTTGTTACATTGTTTTCATCTAATTCATGTTTGGGTAACTGTTAATCATTCTGATTGGTAATTTTGTCTAATGAATTTATGAAAGTGTGATAATCAGAGACAGGTGTTGAAGATTCCTTCTTGGGGAATAGGGTCATGTTCTCTGTTAGGAGATAATTAGCCTTCAGTAAATGTCAATCATTTTGATTGGTAATGAGTTCATGAAAGTGTGATAGTCAGAAACAGGTGCTGAAGATTCCTGCTTGGGGAATAGGGTCATGTTCTCTGTTATAGAATAGTTGGTCTTTCCTTTTGTAGTATCTTGAAAGATTTCTTTCCTAGGTTGTTGTTTCATAATGTAATCCAGGATTCTTTGGATAATTATTTCCTTAACTTTGAACTCTGCAATAGGTATGTTTCTTTTCTGTAATTCAAAGTAGAACTTCAGTTTGTTCAAGGCAAGGTGTGATCAATGTACTTTTACTACAACTCTAGATTGCTTTTGAGATTGAGCATATACAGTGTGTGATTGCCTTTGAAATAAATAGACTTCCCTAGGTTGACAATTTATGTAACACTTGATTGTTTAGTTAATAAGCAATTACAGTGACCAACATTTTGGCGCCATTGCCGGGGAAGGAAATTATAGATTTCAAAAGCCCTTATGTTCTTTCAGATATAAAGAATGCATGAGAGGACGCAAAGACCCCAAAGAAACTGACCCTACAGGTGGCAGGGGCAGAGGAAGGGGAGGAAGGAAGACTTTTAAAGACGAGATTATATCAAAATCTGAATCTATTGCTCCTCAGCGACCAAACTCTCGGAAACCAAAATCCCAACCTTCCTTTCAAGCAAACTTTGAAATGGGGAAAGAGATTTGGAGCCTTGAGACAGTTGAGAAACCAGCAAGAAATATTGAGGATCGAGCAAGCACAGTAGGGGAACAAACAGAAGAAATCATGGATGAGTATAATGAAGAACTGCATCATGAAGAACAGGCAGGTTCTGAAAGAGAGGTAAATGATGAAAACTCTTTTTCCACCTTAGGATTTCCTATTGGTGATCTTCCTAGAGGGGTAGATCCCATGAAGAATATTCCACTCTCAGCTTTACCTAACTTTCATGGTTTATCTTCAGAGGATCCTGATGAATTCCTTTTCGAGTTTGACATATTATGCAGAAGTTATGATTACATTTCCAATGCTAAAAAATTAAAGCTATTTCCAACAACAATGAAAAGGAATGCACTAAGATGGTTCATGAGTCTTGGATGTCATGTAATCACAACATGGGATTAGATGAAATAGAAATTCTTGCATAAATACTAGGACTATTTCCGAACAAGAGAAAAAAGAGAGGAACTATTCAAGATGATACAGAAGGAGGATGAAAATTTGGAGGACTTTGTAGAAAGGCTACAGTATAATCTACAAAGATCCAGTCACCTCGATGTAAGTAAGGATATTCTTAAAACAATATTACTAAAAGGAGTAAGGGATGACTGTCTAGATATGTTGAATATGCTTGGAAAAGGGGACATATCTAAAGAATCATATGATGAAATTGTTAACCTATGTAAAAGATGTTCAACAAGAGCTTCAAGGAATAGATCAAATAACAGGGATACCACATTTTCAAGAGTTCAAAACTCAGCCAATGGAGGAGCAACAAGAATCGAAATAGGTAATCTACTTGAGGGTTTTAAAACTGAAATGTTAAGCTTTTTTGCCTCACAAATTGATACCCTGCAGATTCAAAAGAAACAAGTCGAAGCAGAAGCAACTCTGTCCATCTTTTGCTTCAAATGCAGAGACAAGCACCCAGGAAGGGAATGCCCATTGGACAAAAAGCCAATCTGCACCATTTGTGATAAGGATCATGAAACTCAACAATGCCCTTCTTTACCAGGAATCAAGGCAACATTACAACCAACTGATGAAGAAGCTGAAGCTGTCTATCTGTTGACACAGAGAAGGCAATGGCATCCACGGGGACAAGGTATGAATCATAATATGCCATTTATATCTTCTAATCGTTGGAATAACTATCCTTCTTTTAATCAAGCAAATTACTCTCCCTATAACCAAATGCAATACCTCAATCAAATGAATTACCCACCCATGCAACAAACTAACTGTCCCTTTGTAGACCCATCAATGTGGACTCCTTGGCCTCCACAACAACAACCTTACCTTAACCAATGGAATCCAAATTGGAGAGGGCAACAACCCTCGTTCCCAAATCAATTACCTCAATCACAATTTCTGCAACCACTCTCCTTACCATCAGGTACTCCACCAAATAATCAAATGATGAGGCCCCTACTACCTGTACAACCTAACCCTAACCCCAATAATAAAGCTGTGTAGTGCATTGATATTCAAAACTAGCCTACACTTTCTCTTTTCCCTGTGCAATGCAATGATATTCATTTACGATCGGGGAAAATAGTAGAACCTATCATTGCTGATGTTACCTCTTCTGATAAAGAGGAAACATAAAAGCATGATGTACCTGAAGAGGTACAATCATCCTCCAACATTGTTGTTGAAACAACAAAACCACCATTTCCTGAGCGTTTAGCTTTGACTAAAATGCCTAAGCCCCTTGCTTTCAATCTTCTAGGGGAATTACAAAATCTTTATGTCAAAATTCCACTATTACAAGCACTACGAGATGTACCAATTTATGTCAGGACTATGCGAGACATTTGTGTTAAGAAACCCAGTAGGAAAACTAAAGATCCCCTCACAGTTCATGTCATGGGTGATTTGTCTGCATTAATGTCAGGTAAAGTTCCCCCAGTTAAATATGGTGATCCCGGCCATCCTACTATCTCAGTGCAAATTGGAAAAAACAATAATTCCTCGAGTCCTGGTAGACTTAGGCACTGCTATCAACATTATGACTCTGGAAACCTCACAACTATTACAACTAAAGAATGAAATCAGAGACACCCCAACCATCCTAGAATTAGCTGACCGTTCTACAATCAAACCGGAAGGAGTCATTGAAGACCTAATCATCTCAGTGGAATCCTGGAATTATCCAGTTGACTTTGTGGTATTACAACCTAAAACAAAGTTGGGGGGCCACCCTCTAATTTTGGGCAGGCCTTGGCTAGCCACAGCAGATGCTTTTATCAGCTGTAGATCAGGTTCAATGACAATTTCCAATGGATATGAGACTAAACAGCTTACCCTCTACCCTCACGCTACACCCTTGATTAATAATGATAATTCTGTATGGGTAGACTTTGATGATCAAACTACTCAACCCATCTTGACTATCAGACAAGACTTAAGCCTTAAAGATGCTATTGAGGATGAAGTAATTAATAATTTTATTTGTGAACCTTCCTCCATGACTCCAGAAACTCATAACCAACTAGCTGCACTTTTGGAGTCAGATAACCAGGAAAACCTTAACTCTGAAAACCCACCTCAAACATCAGCCACCATCTCTTCTAAAAATATACCAGTAGAAACTAGGGAGTTGTAGCTTCCTTCTAGTGGGTGCTAGAGAAAACAGAGAGTTGGTGCTCGCAGCAAGTTGCAGCTTGCAAAAACAAAGGTTGTAGCCTCACAATGAGTTGGTGCTCATATGTATGATAATGTAAAGAATGTAGATAATGCTTATCATATAAATAAAAAGAGGTTTTACCCTATATGGGTTTCCTCGGGAATTATCGATCTCTGTCTTTCTCATATATGTGACTGATGTTGAATGTGCCTTTGTTTATTTCTATGCATTATTATGACCATCATTGAGTGCCTTGTAAAGATTTTAAAATAAGCATAATTGTTTAAGCACTTTAATAACTGATTCACCCCCCCCCCTCTCAGTTGTCCAACACAGAGTGCTAAGAGTGAATGCCTCTGAGCCTATGGTAGGGTGGAAGGATGAACACCCACAGTCAGTTAGTCGACGACAACTTGTAAAAGATAACTATTCTCCTACCCTATGTAATTGAGCTGTAATGGTGTATGAATTGGTTATACGGTGAATGTTTTCAGGAACGTGCATGATTTATTAATGGATATATTGTATCCCTTCTATTTCTTCTTGTTTTTATAATTATGCAAGTAAGAAATTATAAGGTTTAGACATGACTTGTTCTCATAAATGCTTGAGTTCTGTAGTGTCTTAAGCTAGAGTCGCGAACTATGAGTTCGTCGAACTTAGGTATAGTTTCATGTATGCATGTCAAACCCCTAGTCATTCTGAGTATTTGGGAGGATAGAGTCTGTTATGCTCGGGAGAGGTAGTGCATCTGTGCACAAGCTCTCTGTGAGGAAAGCAGAGTCTGAGAACCACTTAAGTTATAGACCTTATGGAGGAGTGAATAAGGTGTGAAAAAAACCCTTCTATGTGTTGAGTCCAGGAGAAAGAGCACAATGCTCTTAAATCCTTAATAATTGACGAAGCTTAGGATGGATAGTGAGGTTCAAGTATTGGAAGGGAATATATTTTCATTTAGAAGATGAATGGATGAGATCCATTCAGGAGGACCCGGGGTCTATTGCAACCATTAGATTTGAAGAAGGGGCATCGATGTTAATGCCTCGACTCCTTCAGTCTTCACAAGATCACACATCGAGTGATTAGCACATTGGCTTGACTAAAACTCTCAAAACCTAAAGTTGCGATGTGATCTGGATCATTGGATCAAGGAAGGTCATAGAATTTTGATCTGACACAAGTAGATTACCGCAAGAGTATGTGGAAACCTTAAATTCCCTAAGAGCCAAGATCAAAAGAGATAAGTTCATATTGTGCCAGGAGGGCCACCATAAGTATTTTAAGGAAGCAGAGGGTCAAGTTCCCTTAGAGATAAGTAAGTTTCAGAAGCTCAGGAGGGATAGCGTCTTTAGAATGTGAGTGAGACTCAAAACATCGATCTCATAGAAGAAGAATCAAAGGCCCAAGGTCAAACTACATCCATGGAAGCTCAAGAGGGAGAACACAGTGGTCGTAGATCAGTTGTAGAGGAGAAGATCTAGGTCATCGAAATCCACGTCCAGAAAACAAGAAGTGAGCACAAGAGGAAACCAGATATGAGCCTCCAGATATGAAGCGTGTGGACCAACAATAGTTGGATCCAAAGGAAGGTGCACGAGAAAAGTTCTGAAATCATCGAGATTGTCCATCAGAATGGATGTGTGGTGAGTGGTCAACATTTCACTAACTCACAACTCGAATAAGTCAAAGAGCCATTCATGAGAATTCTCGAAACGTGAACTCAAGAAAAGATCATAGCCATTGGTTATTTTGATATCATCAAACTCATCCATTTGGAGGGATGCGTGGTGAGAGACCATCATTTCACTGACTCGTAGGATGGAAAGTTTAAAGGAGGAAGCAGTGAGAACTCGCGATACGCGAAATTCCAACGATGTTGAGAGTTGGGCCTTCGATCACAGTGAACAGTCACATGGTCGAAGGCCAAGGGAGGAGATAGCATTCGTTAAGATCCTTTTGGAATTCAGGAGTCGGGGAGTCAGGGTTGGCTCACTCACAAAGTCCCGATATTTGAATTCATGATGAGATATGGATCGTTAGATCTAGAGGAGTCTGAACCGTTAGATTTGGGAGCCTCAAAATGTCGGCATCTCAGAAGTCGGGATGTCAAGAAATTTGTGACTGGGAGGTCGCAAGTCACAAAATTCTGATTTGCGAAAGGAGGATCTCGACCATAGATCGAGAGGAGGAGTATATACCATTGATTTGTCGTGGAGAATATTTCAGGAAATCGGGTATCGAAAGATTAGAGGTGAGGATTCTTTCAACTTTGTGAAACACAAAGTCTCGATACAAGAAGGAACAAATAAGACCGTAGGATCGCGGGAGCAAGTGGACCGTTGATCTGGAGTCAAGGTTTCAGATATTGGGAGAACGGAGGTGAGCCGTATCAGGGATTCCTGATATGTGAAATCTTGAAACACCTTTTGAATTGGCACTTGGTTTTTCCATCGTCACATTTAGAGGGACCTAGAAAGAAGAGCTAGCTCCGAGAGAAAATATCTTTGATTGGAACATCGGGGATCATGATCTTGGGAAGAAAGGAGTTAAGAGTGTTTTGCATGCATAAATCCTGAAGTCACGAAATGCAACACACTATTTAGGTTCAGCCTGTGGTCGTGGGAATGGTCACATGGGCGTAAGGCGATAACGCCTGACACTCTAGGTTTTCACAACAGGGAAAAAGGGAAGGTCGCGGGTGCCCTTAAACCTACATCAAGAAGCCTAAAGGTTCTATTTTTAACTACAGAATGAGACCATCAAGGTCCGAGAGAATTGTTTGTCTTCACAATCAGAGATCCTTGACCAAGAGGTCAGACTGGTTCCCTGACCTTTCAAATTAGGAACCATGAATGGAGTTTCTATCCTTTAAGAAAATTGAACAATTTTATGCCCCATCGTGGGTGTGTTACATCTGTTTAGGCACTCTCATACATATGCTAGAAACTATAAAACTTGTCAAATAAGCGCAGGGAGGGAAAAGAGAGCAACTGTCCCGCTCCAACCAATGGCCATATCCAGACCATTCAAGAAATGGGGGTCATATGTCATAGGATAAATTACCCCAAGCTCTTGAAAACAACATAGATACATATTGACCGCTATAGACTATTTTACGAAATGGGCCTAGGCAATCTCTCTAACTCATGTAAATGAAAAGGTGGTAATCCAATTCATAGAACAACAACTGATCACAAGGTTCGGTATGCCTTCCATTCTTGTTTTTGATAATTTCGATTACTTTTCTTCCACCCTACTAAAATAGTTTTCTCTAGACAAAGGAACCATAATCGGATACTCTAGAAACTATTGTCCATAGGGGAATGGAGTGGAAGAATCAACCAATAAGAACCTAGTGAGGATATTAAAGAAAACAGTTGCATACAATCAGAGAAATTGACATAGTTCACTTTGTAATTCCTTATGGGATGATAGAGTAACACCCAAGGAAGCTATAGGGAACTCCCCATACTTTCTGGTATATGAACAAGAAGACATTCTCCCAAACGGGCTATACCTTCAATCTCTTCATCTTTCTCAGGGATCTAGAGGACAACCCTCATCAGTTATTCAATAGAGAATCGATACCCTCCTCATGCTGGAAGAATAAAGGGAGAAATAAAAATTAAATTCCTTCGCTCATCAATAGATAGTTAAAAGTTGGTTTGACAAGCATAAGGCCAAAGAGAAGAATTTTGAAGTAGGGGACTTTGTCCTGAAATGGGTTAGAGCAAATGAACCGAAGGGAAAACATTCAAAATTTCAGAATCTATGGCTCA
Organism: Picea engelmannii; assembly: GCA_009831015.1. Taxonomy (NCBI): domain Eukaryota; kingdom Viridiplantae; phylum Streptophyta; class Pinopsida; order Pinales; family Pinaceae; genus Picea; species Picea engelmannii. The sequence continues at coordinate 54,902 of ML777870.1, forward strand.
GACCTTTCTAGGTAGCCGATAAACTTGGGACATGCATGTATCAGTTGCAAAATATGAGGGGGGAACTCGACGCCCTCTTAGTGAATGGCCAAGCCCTAAAATAATATTTATGTTAAAAAAAAATGTTTGTATTTTCATGTTATTCTATTTTTGCAGAGTCCTTTATTTTTGTTTTTCTTTTGTGTGGTATTTTTATGCAATAAAGTTGTGTTTCACAAGGCATTGGTTGAACTTAATCAATATAGTGTAGAAAAATTCTTTCCTGACTCATGCTTTCATGCAACACAAGAAACGCTGGACAAACTGTGTTTTTCTTAAAAGAGTTATGTATCTAATCATTGTGAATAAATGACCTTGGAAAATGATGAAGTGTCCTCCTGGTGGTTTGGTAAAACCTAAAGGGAAAGATGATAAGTTCGAAAGGACCACATGTACCTCGCGACAGAGCTAGGAAAAATTTCACCTGAACCATCTCATCTTGTAGATAAAATATGTCCTTCTCCCACTTGCTCAAGGAATCTATGCCAAAAATAAATCAATTATATCAAATGAGAAAGAAGTAGGAGAGGGTATGCATATAACTTGTTTGGGGATATGGACACTCGTTGGCAACGGAGAAAGGTCTATGATGTTAGTGTGACTCTACCGGGGCTATGGAAGCTCACTAGTAGCAAAGAAACACCGCAACAAGTGAATGATGATAACTAAAAGACCTTGTCAAAAGAGGGAGTGGGTCATGGTCAAGAGGAACGAAGGTGGAATAAAGGATGAAACTCCATAGGCAGGCCTTGATTCACGAACCGGGGGAATTTTAAATGCAAGGATAGAAGAGACTCTGATAAAAACAAAACCAATTAGGTTCTTAACCAACTTTTGAATTAGCTAAGCCCGGGGAAGGAACAAGAATTCTTCTTTCACCCAGTAAATCGCCATTTGTTAAGCACTCAACAAACCCTAAAATCCTTATGAAATTTTATCAATTTTGGGGTACCAATTGTTTTCTTTTACAGTCTAATTTGGGCTCACTTTAGGGGATGGTTTATTTTGTTTTTTTCTTCATGAATATTATCAATCAAGTCAGGTTTGTTTGAACTTGTTAAGTGAATCCTCATGTCTAAAATAACTTGACATATGAACTAGGAATCTGCAGTTAACATTACAACTGACGTGCCGTTGGTCAGCATCGATAAAATGCAAGAAGGTAAAGTGGCCACATAGTTACACTAATATCCAATCATTGATTCCCCATAGACATCGACAGAAATCGGATGTAGTTTGTGTGATTTATTCACCACGAATTTTCAAGGGATAGTCGATACTCATCGACGTCGGCAAAGTATGCGAGGGATAGACATTGAAAAAAGCCATAATGAAACCACCGATAGTATATGACTGATGAAATTTCTCGAGGTTGGGGAAAATCTAAAATGATTAAAACAATTGATTTTTTCTGCATTAAAGAAACGGTCGATCGTTGATCCCCGATCCCCGATACACTTTCAGCATCGGGAATGTTTTGAGAGAGTCGATCCGGAGCACTTGGGTAGGTTTATCGCCGATCACCGATCGTTGATACTTTTTTGGAATCAATTATATGGGATTGGGTTTAGAAATTATATCTTAAGGAAAGTCATGATTCTGATTGAATCTAATAAATGAATATGTCGGTCTTGACTTCTACGTGACTTTGTCGCGTAGGGTTGTCGCACGACCTGGTTTTGTCCTGATTCATATTAAGGTTCCTTGTGCCCTATTCATGCCTCCAAGTCATATTTTCTACATCAGCTATGTACAAAAAGATCTATCAGCATCATAGATTTTGCAAGAAGATATCAACGAAAAGTGTTCAAAGCAGAACCCCGACCCCCGACTCATCAGCTAGACTAGCGAAATGATGGGATGTTTTTGACATAAGATACGAACAGATCCTGACATTTAATATACTAGTTAATCCTTCATCCCACAATTATTTCTACCTTGTGCACCGATTGAACAACAAAAAATTGAAATCCCCGATAGGCAACGTTACAACCCACACCCATGCCGTCAACCCATGATCAAATTTAATTTTAAAACGTCTTTGAAGATCTCGCGATAGATTTAATAGAACTACACTCATAACCCAAATTGAATGGTTGATGCAACAAGGTAAGTTCATCCATGTTTAAATCTCTAGAATGGATTTGAACAATTTCATTTTGTGCACAAATTTACCACTATCCTGATCAAATTTCAACCTGAAGCTAAACCCACTCAGGAGTTGCAAATTGAGGTATATTCTAATGCTCTCCCTGCTTATATTTCCATGTTTGTAAAAAGGGTTGTCAAGCATACCCTAGCTGAAAATTTTGAGGAAGACAAAACAATTGAATTCCAAAAAAGGGATGTAAAGAGGGTCATGTTTCACTAGTTAAGAAGGAATCTCAACCTCCACCCAGGAGAGGACTCTTGTTGTATAGACCCCCAGGGAAACAAACTAAAAAAGGTCATGAAAAGGGAAGTGGATACATATAAGAATACCTACAATATATGATAAATAAGTTGTCAAATGAAATTGTAGACATGAAAATAAGTGCAGGGGAAGGAAACCTGCCTTGCCAATGCCTTCCGGTGATATATTTGAGGTTCAAGAACCACCCGTTGAGGTTTTGGTTGTGCAAATGCGAAGTAGGGTTTAGTTGGACTCAAATGACTTTACCATTTCTGAAAATTCGAGAGGAAAATAAATATTCGATCACCCAAAAGAACCTTCTGTCTCCCAAAGAAATCCTATAAACATCCATACATGAGAATCACACAAGATAGACTACAACATAGTAAAAGATTTAAAAATATTGAAGGCAATTGTATCATTTTATTAGATATACCAGACACTTATGGATGGATACTTAATAGAGATTGGTCTGAAAAGTTGAATGGATACTTTAGCACAGACTGGGCTCACCTTTGGTTTCCATTAAAGGGACATGCAAACATTATTAGGATCGATAGGGAAAGCTATCTCAAACATACTTTCATTGATTTAGAAGTCTTCAACGAACCATTGTTGACAGATTTCCCTGTGCTAGGCAACTACTCCTGCGATTCTAATTTCGACAATTTCTCCCCTCTCTCATCTGATGTGCCTCTTACTCAAAACTCCGAAATTACTTTTCAAGTAAATATACTGGTGGGGGTGGAAGAAACCCTCTTCTATCTAGAACCTCTATTGGAAACCACAAACAAAGTAGGTGGAGAGGAAGAAGATAGTAGGTATGGAGAAGTTGATCATTTCCTCTCATAAGTTTGGACCCTGTACTTTGATGGGTCTAAGTCGCAAGAAGGTTCGAGAGAGAGATGTATCCTCATTGACCCAAAGGGGAAGCAAAATTACATGTCCTACATAATAGAATTTGAATGCACTAATAATACTGTCGAGTATGAAGCTTTAGTGTAAGGACTAAAGAAAGACATAGACTTAAACGTTAAAGAACTAAAATTTTCTGGGGACTCTGAAATCATCGTTAGGCAAGTAAATAATACTATACATTTCAAGTCTCTCCACCTTTATCAACAGGAAGTGCACAGGCTAATAGAAATTTTTGAGGCCTTCAATATAACATCGATTCCCAAGAAAAATAATACTCTTGTTAATTCCCTGGCCATTGCTACCTCGAGGCTATCCCCTTTAGAAAACCATGAAGCCTCCAGGTTCACTTTGGAACTTCTCTACAAACCATCAGTGCCCAACAATATTTCTAATTGGAAGGTCTTTGAAGGATATGAATAGATTATAAGCTTCCTAACCAGTCATGAAAATTTTAAATACCTGGCTATTGATGATGAATTATTCCAAGAGAAATTAGTAGAAACTGATTCCCATGAACAAAGATGTGAAACAGATTACTCTAGTAACATACCCAAGTTTCACATGATATCGAAAATGGTATCCAATTTGGAGAACCTCTTTGACTTAAGGGAAAGATTTAAAGGGTCAACAAACACAAAGACAAGAAATTCGATGGCAATTGTCCAAGAATTCAATCTAGATATAAAACCTGCCAAACTGGTTAAAGGACAGGGATTGTGTAAACTGGTCATTGAATCCCAAGACCAAGTAAGTGAAGACTCCGGGTGGGAGAATGAATTGGTGTTATGGTGTAGTGAGGATTTATATGTTCCCCTCGGGAAGGATTCTTGGTATAGAAAACTAATTTATCTCTTACATCATGGGACTTGCCGAGAAAACCTAAACCCTAAGGAAAGGAGAGCTCTCAGACTAAAATCAGGACAATATCGCCTCATAAATTCGGTGCTTTTCTGTGTAAGTTATGATGGGATACTTTTGAGATGTCTCGAATGTGAAGACACGGAAATGGTTTTGAAGGAGATCCATGATGGTCCTGCAGGTGGAGACTTTGCATGGAATACCATCGCTCACAAGATATTGAGAGTCGACTATTACTGGCTTACTCTTTTTAGGGACACTCATGCATACTCTAGAAACTATAAAACTTGTCAAATAAACGCGGGGAGGGAAAAGAGAGCAGTTGTCCCACTCCAACCAGTGGCCATATCCATACCATTCGAGCAATGGGAGTTAGATGTCATAGGAGAAATTACCTTTAGTTCTTCAAAACAACATATATACATACTGACTGCTATAGACTATTTTATGAAATGGGAAGAGGCCATCCCTTTGACTCACGTAAATGAAAAGGTGGTAATCCAATTCATAGAACAACGGTTGATCAGAAGGTTCAGTATACCTTTCATTATTGTTTTTGATAATATTTCTTACTTTTCTTCCACCCTACTAATAGAGTTTACTCTAGACAAAGGAATCATAATCAGATACTCTACAAATTAATATCCACATGGGAATGGAGTGGCAGAATCAACCAATAAGAACCTAGTGAGGATATTGAAGAAAACAGTTGTAGACAATCAGATAAATTGGCATAGTTCACTTCATAATGCCTTATGGTCCAATAGAGTAACACCCAAGGAATCTATAGGGAACTCCCCATACTTTCTGGTATACGGACTAGAAGACATTCTCCTGAACGGGCAATACCTTCAATCTCTTCATCTTGCTCAGGGATTTAGAGGACAACCCTCATCAGTTATTCAATAGAGAATTGATACCCTCCTCATGATGGAAGAAGAAAGGGAGAAAGAAAAATCAAAGTTCATCGCTCATCAATAGATAGTTAAAAGGTGGTTTCACAAGCATAAGGACAGAGAGAAGAATTTTGAAGTAGGTGACTTAGTCCTGAAATGGGATAGAGAAAATGAACTGAAGGGAAAACATTCAAAGTTTCAAAATCTATGGCTCGAACCTTTCTAGGTAGCCGAGAAAATTGGGGTAGGCATGTATCAGCTACAAAATATGAGAGGGGAACTCGACGCCCTCCCAGTGAATGGCCAAGCCCTAAAATAATATTTCTGTTAAAAAAAATGTGTGTGTTTTCATGTTATTCTACTTTTGCAGAGTAATTTATTTTTGTTTTTATTTTGTGTCGTATTTTTGTGCAATAAAGTTGTGTTACACAAGGCATTGGTTGACCTTAATCAATAAGGTGTAGCAAACTCTACTCCTGACTCATGCTTGCATGCAAGAAAAGAAACGTTGGACAAACTTAGTTTTTCTTAAAAGAGTTCTATATCTAATCGTTGCAAAAAAATGACCTTGGAAAATGATGAAGTGTTCGTCGGGTGGTCTCGTAAAACCTAAAGGGAAATATGGTAAGTTGTAAAGGACCACATGTACCTCAAGACAAAGCTAGGAAAAATTTCACCTTAACCATCTCATCTTAGATGTCCTCCTCTCCCACTTGCTCAGAGCATCTCTGCCAAAAATAAATCAATTATATCAAATGAGCATGAAGTAGGAGAGGGTATGTAGATAACTTAGTTGGGGATATGGATGCTCCCTGGTAGTGGATCAAGGTCCGTGACATTGGGGTGACTCCGTCAGGGCTATGTATGCTCGGTGGTAGTGGAGAAACACCGCAACAAGTGAATGATGATAACTAAAAGGATTGGTTCCAGTGAATGATTTACTCAACTCTTATCAAAAGGGGGCATGTGTTATGGTTAAGAGGAATGAAGGTGGACTAAAGGATGAAAATCCATAGGTGGGCTTGGATTCACAAACCGAGGGAATTTTAAATGCAAGGATAGAAGAGACTCTCATAAAAGAAAAACCATCTAGGTTCTTAACCATCTTCTGCATCAGCTAAGCTTGGGGAAGGAACAAAGATTCTACTTTCACCCAGTAAATCGCCATTTGTTGAGCGCTCAACACACCCTAAAATCCTTATAAAATTTTATCACTTTTTGGGTACCACTTGTTTTCTTTTACTGTCTAATTTGGGTTCACTTTGGGGGATGGTTTATTTTGTTTTTTTCTTCATGACTGTCATCAATCAAGTCAGGTTTTTTGAACTTGTTAAATGAAACCTCATATCTAAAATAACTTGACATCTGAAATAGGAATCTGCAGTTAATATTGCGACTGATGCGCAGGTGTTCGACGTAAAAAAAATGCAAGAAGGTAAAGTGGCCACACAGTTAAACTAATTGTTGATTTTCGATGCCCATCGACATTGGCAGAAGGCAGAGTTGGTTTGTGTGATTTATTTACCACGAAGCTTCAAGAGATAGTCAATCCCCATCGACATCGGCAAAGTACGGGAGGGACAAACATTGACAAAATCCATAAACAAACCACCGATATTTGATGACTAATGATCTTGCTCGGGGTTAGGTAAAATCTAAAAATATTAAAACAATTGATTTTTTCCGCGTTAAAGAAACCATCGATCATTGATCCCCGATACACTTTTGGCATTGAGACTTTTTCAAGAGAGTCAATCCAGGAGGACTTGGGTAGGTTTATCGTCATTCACTGATCCTTGATACCTTTTTGGCGTCAGAGAGATAGGATCGAGTTTAGAACATATATCTTAAGGACAGTCTCGATTCTAATTAACTCTAGTAAATGAAGATGTCGGTCTCGAGTGCCACGTGTCTTTGTCACGTAGGGGTGTCTGTTGCACAGGGGCAGACCCAGGGTTCAATGCTACAACAACGCACCAACAAAACCCTAACTGTCGGCCCTTTCGCCAACACCTGCGAAGAAAATGAAGTCTCACCCAAGGTAGAGGTGGGGGTGGTTGCAGGACTCAAATGTCTGCAACCTTAGATGGGACATAGATCTGTGATTATGATACTTAGGAAAGCACTTAGAACTGTCAGTTCATCAATATGTAGCTAATATCTACTCCACAGAGCAACTGGAGCATCACAACACTTACTCAAATCTGATGTATTTAAGCACTTAGCATAAAGAAATAGATCAGATCTAACATATTCCAACACTACACACATTCATATAGGTCAAATCCAACATTATATACATCATTAGCACAGAGCATAAGCATATTTATCTATCTCTATCAAAGCACTTAGCAAAGGAGACATAGACACATCAAGACAAGGCACAATGTAGAATGACACATTGTTTATGTGCTTCACCCCCACCCTGGGGCTACATCCACCAACTCTTATTATATATTAGCTTCTTCGATAGGTTACAAGCGCAAAGCCTCAGAATCCTTCTCCGCATAGGACAAAAGATCTACGCAGCTCGCTATATCCTTCTTCCTTGCGTTATAACACAAAGCCTTCCATTGTCTATTGCAACCACTTGCACTTCACTCTGCAAGTCTCTTACAATCATGCACAAAGCACTTACAGACCCTGCTTGCACTTAGCATGCATCCTTTCATCATAGACATTCCCTTCCTTACATTGCCTAGACATTTATTTATACATTACAAAATAGGCCTAAATATGGTTAAACCCATGGGCTGACATCCCATTCCCATTACCTATTCCCCAAAACCCTAAAAGGACCCAAAAGGGGGTTGAGATCCCGTGATCTCCACTTTGTCTTGTGATCCTCCTTTGATAGGTTGTCGAAGTCCAAAATAGGTCAACATGACCCAGAATCTCCCAAAACTTTTTCAAGGGCCAATAGGCCCCCAACACTCACCTGTGACCCATCCCGAGTCACTCTGGTCTAACGATTTCTTCGTCAAATGCCTCGAGTGGCTTCGACCAACTATTGTTCTTCAACTTCTTGCTTGGTGAACTCCTGGATCATTGCATCATTAACTGGCCCCGCTAGGTATTGTTCTGCTGCAATGACAACCTGTTCTAGCTCTGCTCCTCGTCTTTCAACCTCTGTGTATAGTTGGCACGCCTTATCTTGTATTGGTTGGATTCGTTGAGTTACTTCCATAACCTTTCTTTGAATCATATGGATATACTGCTGGTTGGTGCGCTGCTCTTAAGACTGCTTCATTCTTTCTACAGTCGACAAGGCCTTCAGTTGCGCCTATAGTGTTTCTGCGTGCTGCTTCGATTCCTGGAGTTGTGACTCCAAGGCCTGTAACTATGGATTCTCGGTGAGGTTCTCATACGTTTGGGCACTTTGGTTACTCGACTATTTGCACTCTATGGAAAGAGCCTTTAGTCTCTTGACCGTGCTACGGGAAGTTGTTTTTCTTTGGTCCCTTATCTCCTATGAAGTTTTGGGTACTGTGCGGAGCTCTAAGTCTGCAATGCGTTGTTGTAGCTTTTGGATTACTTCTTCAAGTTACGCCACCTACTATGGAACTCACTCTTCGGTATTCACTTCTACGACTGTCACAGGCCAAAGTGATCTATGGACCATTTCCTTTACTTCGAGTTGCTCGGCAGGAAAATGTTCCTTTCTTTGTTCCAGTTGTTCTTTTTCTTCATCCCAGTTCACTTGGAGAGAAAGCCTTTCCCTTTCTACAAAACTGCATTTTTCTAGAAGGACTCCTTGTACTTGTGTCAAAGCCTGGGTGGCTTGCATTGTTTCTTCCTATTCTCGTCGAAGGCAAGCTTCGACTGTATCGGTGATTTAGTGGAGTTGAGCTAGTTCATCACCCATTTCTAGTGTTCCTACTGATAGAGGCATAGTGGAAACTGTGCGGCTAAAATGTAGTGCCTACTACACCCCTTGGAGCTCAACTTCAATTTGATTATACATCTCCTCCTGATTAGCCTCTTGTTTCTCTGCTATCTCCAGCGAAGCATCATTCAAAGCTGCTATGAAGAAATCGAAGTCATCTGGGGTGAGGATAGTCTGCAGCTTGGTCATTGTTTCTTTCGACTTCTTCCGAGAAGAAGGCTTCGGAGGGGAAACCTTCATTTTCTCTGAGGGGTCCTCCTCATCTCTAGGTGGTGTGACCTTGCCTTTATTTTTCTTAGTTTCTATGCCATCTATCTCTTTTCCATCACCTCCTTACTCTAGTGATATGGAAGCAGTCTTCACGGATGTACTATCTAAATCTTGAACCTCTTCAGTCTTCTTTGTCTTTCTAGGTCTGGGTGTATCCTGCGTAGTTTTTGGAATGTCTATGTCGGATATCTCCATAGGATCTGTTGGAATAAGGAGGTCCTCCGACCATTCCTTGGTGATCTCTTCCAAGTCCCCTGTCATCAACTTGTAGTAGGACTACAGTTGTTGCTCATCTCCCTTGGCATTCACTGTGATGTAAATAAAATGTCGATCAGCGTTGAACTTCATCAAAGGCTGAAACCTATGGAGAGTATTTGGAGTCATGCATGACTTGGATTGGATGGATACCTTCAGCTAGTTGCAATATGTGTGGAACATGGAATTTTAATGCCATTTCTTATTCATGTCACTGGAATACCACAGTGTACAGAACTTCACATCCAGAGGTTCAAAGGGTTCAATATCTGGGAAGGTCACACCTTCTGGCATCTCCTAGGAAATGAAAGCAATCAGGATCAATAGCCAGCTGAATTGAAATTCATACCCTTGATCCTGGGGTTCTATGTATTCGAGTTATAATTAGTTCACTAGGTACTGCACCCAATTCATTTGTAGGCCCTCCGTGCACTTCCCTGCGAGGTTGACTACAAAACCAGTGACTTGGGTCGGTCGGTTCTTGTGTACTAAATTCCTTGCGATTAATTCACAGGTGAGGTGCATTGTGCCACTCTGGATAGAAGCTACCTTGTAGCCTAGTGTGCCCTTCTCGACATTGCCATAGGTGTCCCTTATCCTTTGTTCTAGAACGGGATCCATGGTTTTTATGGGGTAAAACTCTTGTGGGTCAAGTCCTTGCATGCTTAATCCTGTTATCTAATTGATCAATGTCGGATCAACAATGATATAATGGTTTAACCACAAATAACTACCATGATAACAAGAAAGCAATAGCTTGACACATGCATTCACCTCTTAGTGTCTTCCAAAGTGAGGAATATTCATGACGTTGAGCAGTGTGTACTGCGTGAGGTTATGGGTCCAAGATTGAGGGACAATCTTCGAATTCTTTCCCTTTGTTCTAGTCAGGTATTTATGTGGGGTGAGCATGTTATAGACCTTCCTGTCACCGAGGTTAAAGTCACTAAACTTCAACGCTGCAATCTTTTCTTGATTTGAACGAACTATGCGTATCCCCTTTGGGAGGTACAAAGTGACCAAGGGGTACTCACAGTGTCTAGGCATACTGTCACGATTTACTGCACCACTCAAAGGTGGTATATGGGCAGGTAGTATGCTCAAAATCAATTTAGCATTGGTGAGATCATCCTTCTGCTTGGGTCATTTCTCATCTGCTAGCCAAGATGGTCTAGCTCGAGCAGTGAACAGAGAGGTTAGCAGTCCTCTCGTCGATGATGCTTGTACACCTGTAGACAATCCTCTCTTCGACATGATTCTTTCAGTCATCAAGTCAAGGAGTACTTATGTGACTAATTCTTCGACTGTGATGAGCTCATCGGACATACGCACTCGGGATTAACTAGATCGGGTTCAAGATTAACTCAAGCACTACAATGAAATAGATGATAATAAGGTGATTATCACTGTGTAATAGAAACTTAGTCTGTGGGCTCAAACTCTCAGTTAGAAAAAGTGTTCTCGGTGCATGGTGCGACAGGATAAATAGGTAAATCAGCAACAGATCACTTTCAATGGGTATGATGCCTTCATTAAATTTGTTTTGTCCATTATGGCATGGTCCAATGGTCTGGTGTCAAGATTTAATTTCTTTTCCACCCATTCAAGGTGACAGTCGAATAGTTATAATGTCCCCAATGACTATATTTCTTTGCCATGATGAAGTGCCATGTGTCACTGTTCTGATATCCCGACGAAGCTCCAATTCTGTAAATTTTATTTCCGCAAAGTTCCATATGGAACCTTCTGTAACTTTTCCATCTTATCCCTCTTCTTACTTATCTTTATAGCCTTCTTTCCAGTGAGCTTCGTCTCAGTATTCCTTTTTCCATTCTAATTCTTATCTTCTTTGGATATAGTCACTTTGTGTTGTTGGGATTCTTTCCTAGGATATACTTCTTCTTTCTCTGGGATAGGTACTTCAGTCTTCTGAGGGTCTTCTAATGTTCTTTCATATTTGACATCCATTTCTCTAGTGTTAACTATTTTCGATCTATTCTCCTGTTCTTCAATCAATTGTGTGATCCTTCTAGTCATGAAGTATTTTAACTCTTGTTTCTTATATTCCAAAACTTCTTCTTGTTCCTTTCGTCTGGCTTTATCTCTATCAATCCAAGGTTTTCCTAGTAACATGGTAAATGGGGCATTGTCCTCAATAAACTTAATAATCTCAAAATCTTCTTCTGTCAAAGTTCCATTGGCATTCATAGGCATCTGAGTGAGCTTTCCACATAGGTTTATCAAATTTCCTCTGAATAACCCTATTCCTCCTAATGAGGGAGTCATAGTAGGCCTCCCTATAGCTTCCTAAGTTCTCTCTGTCATGATATTCACCTGTGTTTCCTCATCCAGAACACAGTCAATGTTGAAGTCTCCTATTCTTTCTTCAAGGCATTCTTTTTCTTTAAATATCTTTGATAATTTGATATATTGGTGGTCATTCAGGGTTTCTCTCATCTGTAACAATACTTTCTCTTATTCTTTCTRGGATTATGCCATTTTTGGATCTGCCTTAGGGTTTTCTTGATTCAGATTCATTTTTTCAATCTTAGCAATCATTCTAGGGMAATCCAATGCTTCATGGTCCATAGCTTTGCAATAGAGACAACCAGGTCTTCTCCCAGGGCATTCYTTAGCAAGATGTCCCAGTCTTCTGCAACTATAACAGAGTGTTAATCCTCTTTTTCTTTTAAATGATCCCCAACTTTTCATGTRCTGYGCACTAAGATCATAGGGGMTAACCTGCAAAAACTTCTTTCTAGGGTCCTGCATCCATTTGTTAGTCCAAACATTATTTCTATGCATAGGTATAAAATATCTTTCACTATTCTTATCAGATCTATTCATATCAAATCTTCTTTCATCTATTAGTGCCCTAGTTTTCAAGCTAGGATATAATATATCAAACATACCTAGATCCATACTTTAGAAACAACAAATTTTCACTTATCTTACTTTTACAAAGCACAAATCTTTCAGATATAGAACTTTTCTACTATTCTTACCTTTATCAAAGCACAGAGCTTATAGAACTTACCTCTTTTCTTCATATCTGATCCTTTTTCTCTTCAGATATGACCTCTTTTCTTCATATATGACCTTCATCTTCGCACAAATCTTAATGGGTGAAGTAGAATGCTATGCCCTAGGGCAACAGATCTATGCATAGAGCTTTCACAGTTTCAGGTCGAATCTTTGCATAAAGATTCTTCTTTCTCAGTTCCCAACAATCACAGTTTTAGGTCAAGGCAACATAACCATTTATTGGCACAGGGGCAGAACCAGGGTTCAATGCTACAACAATGCACCAACAAAACCCTAACTACCAGCCCTTTCAGAAACACCAGCGAAGAAGATGAAGTCTCACGCAAGGTAGAGGTAGGGGTGGTTGCAAGACTCAGATGTCTACAACCTTAGCTAGGATACAGATCTATGATTATTATACTTAATAAAGCACTCAGCACTGTCATTTCATCAATATGTAGCTAATATCTACTTCGCAGATCAACCAGAGCATCGCAGCACTTACTCACATATGATGTATCTAAGCACTTAGCATAAAGAAATAGATCATATCTAAAAGATTCAATCACTACACACATTCATATAGATCTAATCCAACATTCTATACATCATTAGCACAAATCATAAGAATATTTATCTATATCTATCAAAGCACTTAGCAAAGGAGACATAAACACATCAAGACAAGGCACAAAGCAGAACGACACAATGTTTACGTGGTTCACCCCCACCCTGGGGCTAGGTCCACCAAATCTTCTTCTTTATTATCTTCTTCGATGGGTTACAAGAACAAAGCCTCAAAATCCTTCTTTGCATAGGACAAAATATCTACACAGCTCACTAGATCCTTCTTCTTTACATTACAGCACAAAGCCTTCCACCATCTGTTACAACCACTTGCACTTAGCTCTGCAAGTCTCTTACAGTCATGCACAGAGAACTTACAGAACCTACTTGCACTTAGCATACATCCTTTCGTCACACAGATTCCCTTCCTTACATTGCCTAGACAACTATTTATACATTACAAAATAGGCCTAAGCATTGGTAAACCCATGGGCCGACATCCCATTCCCGTTACATATTTCCAAAAACCCAAAAAGGACCCAAAAGGGGGTCGAGATCCCGTGATCTCCACTTCGTCTTGCGCTCCTCCTTCGACAGGCTGTCCAAGTCCAAAATAAGTCAACATGACCCGGAATCTCCCAAAACTTGGTCAAGGGCCAACAATGTCGCATAGCTTGGTTTCGTATTGAGTCATATTAATGTTCCTTGTGTCCTAGTCATGCCTCCAAGTTAGTTTTTCCACATCAACTTTTTATGGCAAGACCGATCGGCGTCAACTATTTTGCAAGAAGATATCAATGAAAAGTGTTCAAAGCAGAACCCCGACCCTTGACTCATTAGCTAGACTAGAAAAATGATGGGATGTTTTCGACACAAGACACGGTTGGATTCTGACATTTAATAGACCAGTTAATGCTTCATCCCACATTTTTTTCTACCTCGTGTGCTGATTAAACAACAACAATATGAAATATCCAATAGGCCACATTACAACCCGCACTGATGTCATCAAGCCATGATCGAATTTAATTTTAAAACGTCTTTGAAGATCTAGCGGCATATTTAATAGAACTACACTCATAACCCAAATTGAATGGCTAATGTGATAAGGTAAGTCCATCCCTGTTTAAATCTCTAGAATGGCGTTGAAAATTTTCATTTTGTGCACAAGTTTGAATTCTAGAGCATATGAAGAAGAAAAAAAAGAATCTCGACACTCTACTAATTCTCAGGTTGTCAAGAATAGGTTAAATAAGCAACAGAGGTATGTGTTCAAATTTTTGAATTCGGCAGTCATTATTTTCTATATATAGATCTCATTTCTTTCATAGTCTCTAACTATTTTCTAAGGTGCAGGGAAAATGCCTCTAAGAAAGACAACCACCAGACTCTCGCGGAGAGAACCCAAGATAAAGGAAGCAGAAATAGGTGAAGGTTCTTCTCCTGGTACTGTGAGGAAGTTGGATTACACTCCCAGGGTAGAGACGGTCATAAAAACCTCAACAAAGAAATCCTTTGTCCAACCTCCAATCTTCGGTGATACAGAAGCAGGCACTGGATCCAAAGTAATTCTCCCACAGTGGGGGGACCTTTTCAAAAAAATCAACCGAGAGGATTACCCAGAGTGTATCCCACACAACGACTAGGATGTAAGGGTGCTCGATGACCAGGTGTTACCAAATATCTGACGATCATATTTTAACATGGTATCTAACAGAGCCCTGGTTTTCCCTTGCATAGAAGTTTTGAAGTGGATAATCGACCATACAGACATGCATAATTTCTTGATAAACGATGAGAATGGAGGATGTGTCAGAGTTTTCCTCCTGAAAAAAGTCTAGAAGTACTACAAAATCGAAGACCCAGAGGATTGGCTAAACACAGACTTCGTGGTGAAGTTATACAAATTCCACGACACCAGTCAGTTGATGGCCTCATGTTGTAAGGAGGACAAGAAGTTTACCAATCAAAGAAATGGCTAGTATGGGAGAGTTAACTTGACAGGGCCATACATCTATTTGTTGGCTCTCATCTACTGAATGTATGGAGAGAAGGATTGCTCTAATTTTTTGGAAGCATGGATTTCCTTGGCATACACAATGGTGATCTCCAGAAGCAACTTCAACTGGGGAGTGATAATTTCAAAGAAATTGAGCATATGTATACAGTAAGCTCAGACATCGAAAGAAGGGGAAGCACCCACTTTCCACATGGCCTCACACCTGCTCGATGTGATTTGTGAGAAAAATGTCTTCACTGACATGAATTTAAGTTGGCATGTTGCAGAGCTCCCTATCCACGTTTATTTTAGCATACTATGGGAGAACATGTATAAAAAATCCTACACACTCATTTGTGATGAATTCATCGCTTGTATTCATTTTATTGTATTTAAAAAGGAACGCCTGAGATTATCCACAACAACCAAGAAAATGGTAGAGAAGGTAGGTCACTAGTATTTAGATGAACTCTCAACCTATATCAAGGTGTTCGGGGCCACTAGAACACCACATATGCTACCTGCTCATGTCCCAGACTAGCTCATTGTGTGATAAACCTCCTATCAGACTATCCTACGGGGCTATAATGCCACACTAGTCAAGGAAAAGAAGCGGGTTGTCATACCCTACGGTTTCCATGTGGGGTTTTATTTTGTAAAGGAAACTGCTCAAGCCAAGCAAGAAGGTCTGAGCCAACTTGAATTTAGGTTCCTGATAGGCTGATTCCATAAGAATGACCCTAAAGGCCTGGTCCTCCAACATGATTCACTAGTATCATCATGTTGTCCATACACACATGATAAATTTGAGGATGAAATTTTCACAGAGTGCGCTCAGAACTGGGAGGAGGTAGTAAAGAGGATGGCCAACCCAAACATGACCAGGTTCAAGGCTATGAGCATGGACGAAAAAGTGGATACCATAGAGAAGTCGACTCAAGAGGCCCTTAGAGTTTAGGAAGAGATCAGAGTGACAGAGACTATAGAGGCACAAAGAAGAGGATTGATCTTGCTAGAAGGGGCACAAAGAATCATTGATCAGTTTAAAAATGACCCTAATCTTGTAGAAATGTCGAGGATTCCCGTTGATGACCCAATCGAAAGCAAAGGAGAGCCAAGTGGCCTAGAGCCAATACAACTTGAGTAAATCACCAGGCTTGAAAACCTTGAAGTTCCACCACCATAGATCAGATCACCAGAGGGAATTTCAACCCGGCTTGATATAGCAAGGACACTAGGTAGGAAAAGTGTACCAAACCCCTTGTTTGACTTAATAACCATATATGATGATGATGAGAGTTTGTAGGTGTCCTTGGTGACTCTAGTGCATATTAGAGAGGAAAAAGAATCTGAGAGAGCATCTACCTTAGGTCTCGATGCTACAATTCAAATTCGTCCGCAGAGTGACCATGAGGTCGAAAGTGTCTTAGACGCTGAACTAATTGACTTTTCAGGAACCCCAATGGACAACTCAAGAGATGAGCTGGGATTGGGAGGTTAGAAAGAGGAAGTTCCATAGTAATAAATCAACACATAAACAACTGATTACAAAGTAAGTACCATACCTATCCCTGACTCTTCAATTTCAACAGATGCCTCACTAATCGATGCACAACAAATGGAGGTTGAGCCATCAGGACATATAGAATAAATCCAGAAACCAATCCTAGAATAGATACATATAATCAAGAGCCTGGGAAATACTCTAACCTAGGGAGAACAACAAATCCTTGAACTTTTTGATGAGGTCTCTGACATACAAGTGATCGCCTATGACAGGAAGAGAAAATCCATCATGAAGAGAGCCACTAAGAAAAGGAGGTTGATGTTGGATAGTTCGATTCTCATCACTACAGAGGAGAAGCTGCTCATCACAGAACATGCCAAGATGTCTGAGCTTATCGGTGCAGGGATGGATATCACACATTCCACATTGGATAGAGAAAGAAGAGATGAAAAGGATTTGGAGAATATGCACCATTTGGAAAAATACTATTAATACTCCACACAGGCCATAGTGTTTTTGAGAAGTGATTTCCAAGATGCCTATGCCAAATTCACAAATGGACGACACCTTTTCACTGCAGGTATAGTTGATTTCTAGGAAGACACCCTTATGGCACTAGCGACCTGCAAGGACATGGAAAGGTGGTATGAGAAGGCTCACCAAGCCATAGAAAGGATTTATTACATCAACGCGGTTTGAAAGGGCCGAGACACTGAAGAGAATGACATTCAGGTGCTAAGGGACAAAAGCATAGATCGGATCAAGAAAGTGGCCAAATACTAGGTAAAAATGGCCCAGGAACCTCAGTGGGAGATTTAGGAGAAGTGGGTTGAGATAGAAAAGAGTTGGGAAAAGATTAATTAGGAGGTGAAAGACATCGGACTCCCAAAATTCAGATCACCCGAGGACTTTTTCGACCTACATGACATAGTCAAGAATCATGCAGAGCAAGACTCAGCATGGACACTAGAGACAACAAAGGTGGCAAGCATGGCACTAGGTCAAGTACAACAATTCATGGAGCATCTGATTAAGGCTCGAGTAGTGTTAAAGTAGTTGAGTGTTAAAATAATCAAGTACAAATCACATGTAGTAGAAGTGAAAGGAATTATTTCAGCCCCGATGCAACAACACATGTTCCTGTATGCCAACACATGTGAGGAACTCTTCGTCAAATGGTCAGAATATGATAAGAATCATCCACTTCAGTAAAACTATTTGATGATTCTTAGAGAACAGAGAGATGAAAGCCTCATGTGGTGATATTTTGTTTTACTTTGATTGCACTTGTAATAACTATTTTTAGTTAATGATTCATTATAAATAAGAGGATTGAACTTTTAGCAAGGGTCGATGGTTTTTGTAAAGACCCGCATTTTGGAATTGAAAAGGACTAATTCTAAACTACCTTAATTAAGAAGTCATGTTTAGGACCAGAGACAAACTTTTGTTTTTCATCAAAGGCATTGTGTGATTGGATTTGAGGAGTAATTACTTCCAACTTTATTTCATGAATGGATGTTGTAATGAGTAAGAGTTTATGAATCTATTGATAAGTTATTTTTTTCAATATTTTTGTAGTTCTTGTCTCTAATGATGAAAGCAAATTATTGTGTTAATGTGTGATTAATGCTAGAGCAAAGGATACTATTTTTATTTCCATCATTTTATTGCATGTATATTTTCTTTCGATAATTGTATCTCAGTCAATAATTGAAATACCAGCAAGTGAATGTATTAGTACTAGGCTTGTCACAGGTGTGAATATCTTTGTCTGCATGCTTGAGCACAAGGTTTATCCCAAGCTTAGATGTCTTCAGTACTTAATATCCCCCTTTTATCAGTTGGTTTATACCAACACACATCTTTTAATTAGACAAAAAGAGAATGTTTAAACTTACGGAGAAAATTTGATAAGAAGATATCTTGTCAATCACTACGTAAAGCCCAACAATAAATTGGATGGAACAAAAGATCTGGAGAACCATTCCACCATCAAATTTTGTAGATTCTAATTGGGCCTATGTGGCGGTTTTGGTTCCTACTGTTGAGTTAAAGGGATTTAAGTCCCCTCAACAAGACTCTTGGCCAATTCCTCCTCAGGGCATAAAAACTTAATGGAGCATCAATTTTGATTTTCGTGAGATGTTGAAAGCTTGTTTAGGCATGGATTATGTGACCACAATGTCCATCCACTCCTGAGGCATGGTTTCATAAATTGGACCCCTAAATCCAAATGTTGCATTTCTTCTTACTCATCAAAACCCTAGTTCTCAAAATTGATGGAAAAAACAACTTCAGAGGGATTTGACCCAGGGGTGAGGGGTGATCTAGCTGAAATCCTATGCCGGGAATCCAACAGAGACAACATTTCCTCAATACGAGTCTCATTTTTCTTTATATGCTCAGTATCAAGTTGCATCCCAAACCATTTCGGGGATTCTTAGCCAATTCCTCCTCATGGCATTAAAACCTAACAGAGCAGCATTTTTGAGTTCCATGAGATTTTGCAAGATTTTTTATGCATGGACTAGGTGACCACATTGTCCATTCACTCCCGAGGCATGGTTTCATAAATTTGACCCCATAATCCAAATGCTACATTTCTTCAAACTGAGAAAAACAATAGTTCTCAAAATCAATGAGTAAAGCAACTTCTGAGGCATGGAACCCATGAGTGAGGGATACTATAGATGAAATCCTATCCTAGTAATCCATCGGAGTCAATGATTCCTCAACCCGATTCTTATTTTTAATTTTATGCCCAGTTGCAAATCGCATCCCAAACCATTTCGAGGACTCTTGGTCAATTCCTCCTCAAGGCATAAAAGCCTAACAAAGCAACATTTTTGAGTTTCATGAGATGTTGTAAGATTTTTTAGGCATGGACTAGGTGACCAAAATTTTCATCCACTCCCAAGCCATGGTTTCATGAATTAGACCCCTAAATCCAAATGTTGCATTGCTTCTTACTGAGCAAAACCCTAGTTCCCCAAATCGATGAAAAAAACAACTTCTAAGGCATGGGACAGGGAAGTGAGGGGTGATCTAGTTGAAATCCTATGCCAATAATCCAACGAAGATGAAAGTTCCTCAATATTATTCTCGGTTTTCATTATATGCCCAGTTGCAAGTCTCATCCCAAACCATTTTGGGGACTCTTGGCCAATTCCTTCTCAGGGCATAAAAACCTGACAGAACAACATTTTTGAGTTCTACGAGATGTTGCAAGATTTTTTAGGCATGGAATAGGTGACCACATTATCCATCTTCTCCCTAGGAATGGTTTCATAAATTGGACCCCTAAATCCAAATGTTGCATTGCTTTAAACTAAGAAAAACACTAGTTCTCCAAATCGATGAAAAAAGAAACTTTCGATGCATGGCACCTGAGAGTGAAGGGTCCTCTAGCTAAAATATTATGTTAGGAATCCAACGAAGATGAAAATTCCTCAATCTGAGTCTCATTTTTAGTTATATGTCGAGTTACAAGTCGCATCTCAAACCATTTCGGGGACTCTTGGTCAATTCCTCCTCGTGGCATAAAAACCTAACGGAGCATCATTTTTTGGTTCTGTGAGATGATACAAGCTTGTTTAGGAATGGAATAGGTGACCACATTATCAATCCACTCATGAGGGACATTTTCATAAATTGGACCCCTTAATCCAAATGTTGCATTGCTTCAAAATGAGCAAAACACTAATTCTTGAAATCAATTAGTAAAGCAACTTCTGAGGCATGGCACCCAAGAGTGAGGGGTGCTCTAGCTGAAATCCTATCCTAGTAATCCATTGGAGTCAAGGGTTCCTCAATCTGAGTCTTTGTTTTCATTTTATTCCTAGTTTCAAGTCCCATCCCAAACCATTTCAGGGACTCTTGGCCAATTCCTCCTCAGGGCATAAAAACCTAACGAAATAGTATTTTTGAGTTCCATGAGATGTTGTAATATTTTTTAGGCATGGACTAGGTGACCGCATTGTCCATCCACTCTTGGTTTCA
The DNA here is from genome assembly GCA_009831015.1 of Picea engelmannii. Lineage (NCBI taxonomy): Eukaryota > Viridiplantae > Streptophyta > Pinopsida > Pinales > Pinaceae > Picea > Picea engelmannii. The sequence goes on from ML777870.1 coordinate 75,515, forward strand.
TAAATTAGACCCCTAAATCCAAATTTTGCATTGCTTCTTACTGAGCAAAACCCTAGTTCTCCAAATCATTGAAAAAAACAACTTTCGAGGCATGGGACAGAGACAACGGTTCCTCCATCTAAGTCTTGGTTTTCATTATATGTCAATTTGAAATTCGCATCCCAAACCATTTCGGGGACTATTGTCCAATTCCTCCTCAGGGCATAAAAACCTAACGGATCAACATTTTTGAATTATGTGAGATGATGAAAGATTGTTTAGTCATGGACTAGGTGACCACATTATCCATCCACTCCCGAGGAATGGTTTCATAGATTAGACCCCTTAATCCAAATGTTGCATTGCTTCAAAATGAGGAAAACACTAGTTCTCGAAATCAATGAGTAAAACAACTTTCAAAGCATGGAACCCTAGAGTGAGGGGTTCTCTAGCTGAAATCCTATGCCAAGTGTTAGCACTGAGAGTCACCCTCGAACTGCTAGAGGATAATCCCAGTACCCATCAAAATGTAAAAGATAATTTTGGTTTTGAATAGGTGGATCAACAAGACTTGAAAGAAATGAAAAGACAAAAGATATCACTCCAGATCAACGATGGACCATTGGGAAATGGAGTCATAAACATTCTGCTCATTAAAGGAATTTAAGCTACCTATCAGACAAAATATTTTTGTAATGATGAAGAGAAGAATAAGAGAATTAACATAGAGATGAACATTCACTAAGCAAATATCCTATTTGCAAAGAGAACTTAGATGTGCCTGAATAGTAAACAATGATAGATAGGCAAGTTTACAACAACTATTTTGTTGTATCAAGATTCCATCAATCAAAGACAAATTTTGATCCTTAAAATCAGTAATACATTTAAACAAGATGAAGAATAGGACAAATAACATAGAAGACAAATCAGATATAACAACTGAAAGGAATCTTCAATAACATTCAAGTTCACAACCACATGCCCCTTAGGCTTACAATCTGAAATCTACAGTCATTCCACTTATAAAACCCCCCTCGAGTCTTGGGCCAAACCCTTTTTACATGAAAAACATTATAATATATAGTTTCCAGGAGGTCAAACTCCTTTATATAACTTTTTTTACAAAAAATAATTTTTTTCCAAAATAAAACAATTGTCTGATGAATCGTACCCTAAAATTTGGGAAGTTACAACAAAAACCCCAAAAAATAGGACATACTTCAGTTATCTTAATAACCTTATTTAATACGATATGAAAGTGATTCCAACATCTTGATAACATGTCACAAATGAAAGGTTGTTCTGGGAGTATTCTACATTCGTGTTTTCTCTTTGAGGGACTGGTTGCGGTCTGCTAGCATTTTTCTTCTCCTTGTGACTTTACTTTGATGATTTGGCTAAACGCTCGGTTTTCGTTGCCACATGCTGCTCTCGGATTAGACCCTAGATGTGATATAAGCATGTGATTGCAAAAGTTTTCAAGGGCGGTTTGGATCCACACCACTCCGAATTTTGCAATTCAACACCAACTACCACGTACCTCTCTAGCTATACCATGGTTTCGATTGCGGGACTGCTCTAGGATGTTAATGTTCAAGCATTTTTCGTCTCCGCAATGAAGTTTGGTCATCGATCTTGTTGCAATATGCGATCTAGTTAACCCTACTATTTTAGTGCCCTTGCTAAAGTTTATCCATCTGCCAACTCCAGAATCCTTTTAACCATGTTTAGAGATGGCACCAATTTTGGAATTCAAGAGCTTTGAATGCTGAGCAGGAATACCTCTTGGAGGACTATCTCTCAAATCTAATCTGGTGTCTTGAAGTCATTGTGTTTAGGTGTCATGGAAGGAAGGGTTACACGTGTCACATGGAAATGAGCGAATGGCGCAACCAAATGACTTGGAATGAGTGCCACGTGTCATGACTGATGAGTGTGCCACATGTCTCAACTGATGGTTTCCACGTGCTTTGACACTTTGGGCTTCAAGAGTTTTGGATTGAGTGCCACGTTTCATGACTGATGAGTGTGCCACATGTCTCAACTGATGGTTTCCACGTGCTTCGACACTTCGGGCTTCGAGAGTTTAGATTGTAAAGCATGAAGTTCTCCCGGAGTAGTATGTGCCCGGAGTGACGTGGTGACCTAACGTTATATGATGTCACAATTGGTGATGTGTCACAAAAGTAGAGTGATACATTCCACTCAAGAATGAGCGGATGACATTCCTAAAGGAGCCTGAACTGAGTGCCACATGTCAGCTCCAGATGGATGCCACGTGTCTCTGATGGATGAGCACCACGTGTCTGAGTTGATGAGTTCCAAGTGCCTCTAGCACTTCGGTGCTTCCGCACTTAGGGGATTTTGTATGGATGCTAAGCCTTGCATGACTTTGAAACTTCGAATGCATGAGAGTCGTTAATTTGAACTATACATGGGATCTCCACCATTGAAAATTGAACCTGTTTGTTTGCTTGTATTTCAAGCCTAAAATGGATTGCTCTGAATGTTGTATTTTGTGCTCATGGTTGTTTCCTGTGTAAACAAAGGACTTGGTCGACCTGTTGTGAGCTGAATCAATCGAAAATAAGATGACAAGTAATTCGAACCAAATCACGATATGTGTTTATCCTTCAAGAAAAATAGAAAAACTTTGTGCGAAGAATTAGTCAAGCAAGAAAATAAGGAAAACCAAGTCATTGAAAAAAAGGGAAACCAAATTCATCAACCAGAAGAGAAAACATTTCTAGGAAGGTACGCGGAAAAGAGAGATACGGGGTAGGGTGTAGACTTAGGTCTTTATAACAACTACATGTGACCCTTAACAACTTCATGTGATAACACCAAGAATCTAATAGAGATGACAGTTTGTAAATCTGAGTCTCGATTTTTGTTATATTCCGAGTTGCAAGTCGCATCCCAAACCATTTCGAGGACTCTTGGCCAATTCCACCTCAGGGCATAAAAACCTAATGAAACAACATTTTTGAGTTCAATGAGATGTTGCAAGCTTGTTTAGGCATGGACTAGGTGACCACATTATTGATCTGCTCACGGGGCATGGCACCTGGGAGTGACGGGTGCTCTAGCTACAAGGAATGCAAAGGAAAGACATGTCATAACATGGCAAGGAAAGGCATGATATGGAAAGGCATGGTATGGAGAGACAAGGCATGGCATTGAAATGCATGATATGTAGGGGCATG
>ML777870.1:109670-150025 GCA_009831015.1 Picea engelmannii
AACGGGATTTACCTTAAAAAGTACTATGCCTAGATCACCTAGCATCTATACATTGTACACTATTGTATTTTTAGTTTGGTGTGCCTTTTCTTTCGCGTGCTCGAGTCTTTACCGTTTCCACTCATGACTGTGCCTGTGTTTTCATGCGCAGATGACGTCTGCCTTTCCTATCTTTTTTGGGTTTGCGGATGGTGCCAGCCGACACACCCGTAATATTGCTTCGGCAGCATGGGTCATTTATCAGTTCGACGAGCTGGTAAGTTCAGGAGGCATTTGTTTAGGACCAACAACCAACAATATGGCGGAATATCACGCTGTCATTGGACTGTTAACCCAGGCCTCCTCCCTAGGTATCTCTCGCATCATTATTTACTTAGACTCCCAACTCGTGGTTTATCAACTCAACCGCATCTACGCTATCCGTAGTCCTATCCTACTACGTCTACACTTGCAAGTTCGTCGTCTCGAACGAATGTTCGATTACATTGAATATAGACACATTCCAAGAGAAATTAATAATGTTTCAGATTCGTTAGCCAATTATATCATGGATCGGTATTTAGCCCACAGATAAGATTCAAGGAAAGCAAAAAATGTACATTACATGTAAATTAAAACACATCACAGACATCATCATGTACAAACCATCGACGTCATAAAACTCGAAACTATATATATATATGGCGTGACTAAAATGTTTACATTACATCAAAAAGTCTGTAAGAGAACAAAATATTGGGCTCATCCACCCATACAACTTCGCCAGACAAGGCGTACAAAAAACATGATCTCGGGGAAACTCTAATCTCCCCGCACTACATTGCGCTGTGAGTAATATAATACTGTGCGTACTACACGTCTCAACAGAGAATTGATATTCTCTGGCACCCCTACAGTGTGTCGCTACAAATGCAAAGGCACGTCCCCTCTCCGCAGAGGAGGGATACCCATCGTAAGGCCCTGGAGGTTCCTCTCAACCTCCCGGAGGCCCACCACCGGTATTGCTGGGTCTGCTACAACTGGGGCGCCGCCACGACGTCCTGGCACTGGTATGTCTGATGGGCGCACTGCTCTCTTGTCTGCACATTAAAGGCAAAACATTTGTTAAACACTCTCTTACATACCCAAAAAAAATACATATACATCAAAAACATAAAAACAAACTAGACGAGGTACGACTTAGTATCTTACCTGACTCATCCCAATCTTCCCCCTCGGGCAGAATCAAATCCATACTCCCGCGGAAGTTCACATCAGCATATGGGAAATCCTCGATCCAGAGGAACTGCCGCCTCAACCAGGCAAAGAAATCACCAGTAAAACGGAACTCTAACTCCGAAACCAACCTCGGGGATAGGCTAGTCCACCTCTCCATCCGAGGCTCATCCACTGATCGTACTGCCAGCGCAATCTGAGGCTACATCTAAGGGATGCGCTCCAAGAAAAATGAGACTAAGAAAGAACCATAGCCGAACTGCTTTTGGCCGTTCCTACACCGAGAAATTTGTTCCTTCACATTTCGAAGGAACGCTGCACTCCAATTGAACAGTGTAGGCTCTAAACACTGAATGCCATAGGCCACCTGTGACCTCGAAGCCAAATGAGCACTAGTACTACCAGTCGCACTAGTGATAGCAAACAATATGGATCGAAGAGGCAGATCTTGGATATCCTTGATATGGATCCTGCCCCCTACCAACCTTGCTCCCGGAACACAATGCCGTGCCAAATACACGTCCACCTGCTCGGGCAATGTCCTCTGCCCTGTAAAAGCTATAGGGACCCCTCTTTTTGAGAGGCCGGTCAGAAAATACACATCTTCCAACTCGATGGTCAGGAGCTATGCACCAATACGGAATCCCTATTCAGTAATGTCCCAAAGACCGATAATGTGCTCAAGCAATAGAACCTCTCTCTTCATTTTTCGCAGTTTGAAAAACTTGAGTAATCCGCAGGCCCTCAAAACAGCCCGCGTACGGGGACTCCGTAGAGCAGCTATATCATCCATCTCATTTTCTCGCTCTTTCCACTCAATCATGATTGCCGAATATGTCTACAAAACAAAAATTCAAAATTTCCATCATTCCCCACGTTTTTGTGATTTCGGCAATTTTCAAAAAGCATTTTAAAACATGAAAATAAACACCCACGACATCTAAAGGTAATCAATCACCATTTTAAACCACCACACCCTTTAAAATTTACTAAACAATGATTAAAACATGATAAAAACGAAAAACGTTTTGAGGAGGTGCGTGGGCCCATGAGGGGAGTTTTTTGCGAATTTCTTTGGTTAAAATGGTCGACCCAATCAATGGTTGAGGTGTGGGTATCTTAATGACCATTTCCCAATACATTTTCGTGAATAATTTCCCTCATTTTATTAACTTTTGAAAGGAGGCCAATTTGGTTCAAAATGGTCAACCTAGGGCTTCGTGTTTTAAACTAATAATGCTATAAAGACCAACTTGGAACCATACAATTGAAAGAGAAACGAGCGAACACCTACCTGGTTCGAACGATGTGCGAAACGATCAACCATAGCTTCGGTAGCGAGAAGAACAAGTTTGGCTCCAGTTGAGATTCTCCAATACTCCACAAAATCCTTGCGAATGAAATGGTAAATGAGTTTTTCAAGTCAATTCATATTTAAAATTTCATTTTCATAAACTATGGTCATTTTGGGTTTCTCTACTGGTGAAAATGACTTCACTAATCCCTGGTTTATAGTTTCTGTCATCGCAGGTTGTTGGCATTTCTAAAGCATCTTCCACCTTGTCGTACTTATGAGCATAGTCTTAGTTCGTTCTCGGGCTCGACAATATGAGAACGTAACCGGGTAAACTTTTATCTCTTTTTCGGACCCGTACGGATACGATCACACGAAAAAGGAAACCCCTGGAGTCTCCTTTAAACCCTTTTCAGACTCTCTAAATATGAAAAGATTGTCGAGTGACCTTGCTTCCTTTCACGCTCGTTAAAAGGTTAGAAAGGCCGTCTTTCGAGCGATAGTTTAACCCTTTTTAGGTCTCGATTGACTACTGTACGAAAAATGAACTTTGAGAGTTCTCTTTTAAGTGTTTTTCCAAACTCTATAATCCTGAAAAACCTTCGAGTTTTCTGTCTTTGGACTCGTTAAAGCACACATCGACAGACCCATATGGGACTGAACCCTTACTTCTTCCAGTTCATTAAAAAAGGAAGAGGAACTTATCGAAGGTAAGTTATATCGAGAATGTGTTATCCTCCTCGAGCTCATTACATTAAAAAGAGGTACTCATCTATCTGGATGGGGGAAAAATTGAAATGAACAAGCCAAGCAGTCTCTTGAGAACACCATCTAGCACTTCTTATAGTCTCCCTTGAACACGACACTTTTCCATTTGCCCATATCATAGTCCGCTGAACCTCTGCACTGAACCAATATTTGAGTTTCCTTTCATTCCCTTGGGTCACCCGATGCAAGTCGTAGTATCCACTATACGATTTTGGTCCATGCCATGTTTTGCTGTTGTGCCTCAGTGTTCAAGGGAAGTATCCGCCTCGAGAGTCAGCCATCCCTAATTTCTTGCCTCAAAACCTGTGTCAGTCCATGTACTTTTGATCTACCAATTAAATCTCCATGTTCGTTTCATGTCTTTGATGGGGGATACATCAAGGCCCTCCCTCGACGAGTCGATCCCTGTCGACTCCAACACATTATCCAGGAATTAGACTTAGAAACCAGTTAGTACTTTAGGACCTGCATGCCTCAATGGCAGGCCTCCTCACATTCGACAGTGGGTTTACATCATTGACCCCTGATCGAATGATTCCACGAGTTTTCGACCTCAGCTCATCTATTCACATTCGCTGGAATGTACTAGGGTACCTTGGGAATCATCGACATTAATGGTGATCTCCCCCACACTTTTTAACGGTTCACCTCATTGACCGGTAATCAAGTGGTTTCTGCCATGTTCGACATCAAGACATCCATTCACATGGTCATATTCATACCATATTGGGATTGGTATGAAGACCCTGGGTTGAGCCATCACTTTGATATATGTTTCACCCAGGCTGCGAAGGAGTTCTATTGGACAATGTCACATGCCTTGCTACATAGATCCACTTTGTATTGGTCGTGGCTATGTCTTATTATCTCGTAGATCCACTGTGTATTCTTCGTGGCTACGATCAGTTTGAGTCACTAAAGTATAGATCCACATTGTATCTTTGGTGGCTATACCCTTGTTTGTCAATACAATTATGGATCTGCAGTGTATTTTATGGCGGCCATACCTCACGAGTCTTGATCTCCCAAGCATAGGTATGCTTGCCTTGGGTTTTGAAATATGTCATGATGTTGGTTGGATGTTTGTGTGCAGCTTCCGTCAGGTTCTCCGAGTCTAAACCCTTGCTTGAACATCTACAAAGTACTTCAGTCATCAGTCCGCATCTTCTGACTTCATACTTTGGGGGGCATTCTGTTACACATAAAAATCACTCAACTGGATAAGTGTCGCATATTGCCTTTCACTTGTCGCAAGTGTCGCAACTCCCTTACAACTTGTCGCAAGTGTCGCAGGTTGGTTACAGAGTGTCGTAAATGTTGTTGAATCATGCTACCACAATGACAACACTAAAGAGGCACTTGAAACATCTCATGTACTTGGTTTGAAGGAAGAAAATTGGTTCACTGGAGTCAAACATCTCTTAACACCTGAGAGGGCTTCTTAGTCAAGAGTTTGGAGGGGGAACACTCCCCTAAAACGGCCTGAGGAGCGTTGGCGCCCCTCTATCATGCCTCAGAAGCATTATAGCACTTCTCCACCCCTTTGTAGGAGCATTGCTCAGTTTTGGAGCACTGGCGCTTCCCTTGACCTTCTTAGGAGCGTTCTAGCACTTTGATGCCCCTTCTAAGAGAGCGCTCCCTATTCTGGGTGAATTGTTAGCCCGGTGAGAAGAATAAGGGAAGAATCGTTCGAGTTTAGGAGGCAGTTGTGCTCGAATTCTTGGTTCTATCAAAAAATATCTGATCCAAGGAGAAGGTTTCCAACTGGTTCTAAACATAACTCAAGAGGTTAGGCTCCTCCCAACCTATATAAGCAAGCTCTATGGTGGTGAAGAAGAAGGAATAATTGAACATGTGAAACTTATGATCTTGGAGGAAATTTACAGTCAGCCAAAAGAGAGTAATCAGTGAATCTGCCGTTATCCAGGTCATGGATCTCTCAGGCAAGGGTTAGACGAAGAGGACTTGACGAAGCCATCGCATTCGCATCTACGATTGTAAGTACTGCTGTCATTATTCTCATTAATATGACAAGCTTGGCCTGTTTCTTTCTAGTTTGTGTCTAATGCTACATGAACTTGTCGTTTATTGATAGATCTGTTTTCGAGCTAATGTTAGTAGAGTAGGAAGCGGTCGTATCTTGTTTTGTCCACAGACCTCAGCGAGGAGCAAAAGGATTGGAGCGCAACTTGGAGCGTGTAGGGACAAACGTAGATTAAAAGGTACTTCTATTATCCTTCCTTCTCATGCATTAGTTTAGATAGATTTGAAAGGAAGTCAGTGTCCACGTTAAGCATCTTTCTGTCTAGGGTTAAGGTCAAGCCTTAGAGGTCGATCTACTTGTCCGCAGGCAAATTTTCCTACAACACTTTGTGAAAGTCCACTCTCCTGTGCACTTTCAAAGGGTTAGACCTCATGCACTTTCCTCTAGATCTCACGTCTATGGTCCTTCGCGCATAGATCCGACGAATAGGATTTGTCCTCTCCCTATGCGTGAACTCTGAGTTCAAAGATACAATGGTTGAGGTTACTTCGCAACTTCAGGTTTCAGAGGTTTTGTTTGCACCAACCCATGACCTTCCCGAGACATGAACTCAAAACTCATGGATCCGAGGGCTAGAAGGGGTTAACTCCCGTGCACTTTCCCATAGCCAACAAACATGACAGCCCTTGGCTCCTTCAGGATGAATCTCATCTGTCCGTCCTTTGGACAAGGAAAACCTTTCCCTTTTGGTATTTTCCTATCACTATTTTTTTGAGTTCTCACCCCAAACGGGTTAGGGACTTGGGTATGGAAATTCACATGGAACGAGGTCAGGGGAGAGTATTCTCTTCATACTGATGGTTTCAGGTCTACATGATATTTCCTATCTCAACCATTTTACGACTTATGCTCGGGAAGCCCTCCGGAGTGAAATTGGGCATACAATTTATCAGTGGGAAGTATGAGTTCCCAAGGAGATGGAAGCATACGCATAACATAGTCATTTTACACATAGATGGTCATACATGCATATATATATATATATATATATATATATATATAAACCGAGAAATCATTCATCATTCTAACTCAACAATTAAGGTCGAGAAAAGACTTATCAGAATCAGACAATGTGAAGTGACTACTAGAAGGGGTTCCTATTTCCACCAAGCCATGAGCTTAATCACTCCAAGCAGATTTACCACTAGCCACCCTCGAGCTAAACCACGATTCTCTGCAAAACAAACTTTTATTCTCGCTTAGCCACAATAGGGAAAGAGGTTACTCTCCACTTCCCGCAGGATCCTAACAGTGGTTGATATGATACCAAGCAAGGAGGACTAGCCTCGCTTATCAACTTGTATCATAACCTTCTCTGCTATTTCATGTTTCCAAAATGTTTGGTTTTTCCATTCTTCCTTGAATCCCCGAGATTCACTTCCTGTCTCTGCACTCTTTGCAATCATGTTCTTCCCTCTTCCCACCACACCTTCCCTTGTTGCCTCTTTCATCAAGGTCGCATGTGGCTTGAATTCCCAGTCAACGGTCAAGTGATGCAGGAGCATCGTGCAAAGCCCAAAGCACGTGACTAAGCCAAAGAAATAGTTGGATGCACGGAAGAAGAAAAGAGCACGTTTTCATAAAGACCCATTTTGAATTTTGAAACAAAGTCATTAATGTAATAGTTAAGAGGAATGTACTCGCATTTATACTTTGGAGATTGTAAACAGACCTGGGGAAATCCTCCCGTATGTCTTTTTTACTAAGGCATTTAAGCCAATTAATGAAAGTAGGTAGGTTTGAATTAATAAGATTAGATAGTTTAGAGAGTAGGAGGGAAAACATATATAGACACCCTCATTCTTGTATCATTGTAACATTATCATTAACACATTAGCATAGAGAAGAAAAGAGAGAGAGTTGTAGAGAAGAAGTCCATGTACAGGAGTTTTGAATTAATATATGAAGCTTTGAATCAGATTTCATGGTGGTATGATGTTTTTTGTCTTTACATCGTGAATGGTATGCTTACAGTTGTTTATTCTCTCTGGTTATGCATTTGCTTGAATTATGTGTGTATGTATGATTTCATGTTGAATGTTTGAATTCTGAGAGAGAGAGAATGAGTTCAATTGTTTCTCATCCTTAGTGAGAAAATTTCCCGCAAGGAGTGCAGTGAAACATCTACAAGGAGTGCGTTGACGAAGGTTCTGATTTTATCTTTGAAAGATCAAGAGGGATACTGTTGTTTTCATTTCAAGAGAAGTGCACGTGAGACACAAAAGTCGTGCAAGGTGTGCGCAGGCTGGTTGAAATCTTAGGACTTATCAACTAAGGGAAGGGTTTTGAGGACTGTTGTTGTAGAGAGTGCACAGAGTCGAGAGGTCGAATACCCAGAAGTATTCTAAAGGTTTCTGCAAGGAGTACGTGCATGAGTTCTTTCGAGGCTTGAAGTTGTCGGAGAAAGCTCAGTAGAGTTAACACCTTTGAACATTTCAAAGGAGGACGAAGGTTGAACTACTTCAAAGGGAGACGAGGGTCAAAGTCATCCAGCAGAAGTTAAGTTCCCGTAGAATAACACTGGTTCATTTCACAGAAGTGTTCCAGGAGCAACGAGCGGTCAAAATTCTCTGTAGAGAATTCACGAAACCGCGAGGACTATGGGATTCCAGTGAAGTTGCAAGAAGGATAAGTGTTGGATGAATCCATCCTTCGGGAGGTAAGAATCAACGTGGACCATTGATCATGATTTGCACAAGTCGTCAGATCATTTCATCATTTCGGGGATCCTGACGACCAGGAGTTGAGCGCAGTGGAACGAAAGTCCTGAAGTTGCGAGTTGCTATAAGAATTGGCATGGAATTCGGGATTTCGGTACTTCGGGAGCTTGGGGTTTGAGAGGAGTCAGTTTCAACTACCGGAGTTGTGAAGTGGTGATATCCGAGAGCTCACGTGAATGCATGGCACATCTATTAGGTGGGGACCGCAAGGGTGATAAGTGGTGTGTCTTCGTAAATCGATGGAGTCAAACCTTGTTGACTGTTTCGGGGTTCGGAGGTTGAAGGACTAGGAACCTTGCATCTAGGTTCGCAAAGTCATGAAGTTTGAAACCCCGATGAAGTGAGAAGCTCGTTGGGAAGCCAACCTTTGCTGAGTGCATCGGAGTTTGGCAATTCGGGTTTCGAAAGTTGTAGAGATAGGAACCCTCGACAACAAGGATCGCGAAATCGCGAAACCTAAAGCCTCGGTTTAGTAAAGGGCATGACTCTATTGTGATTAAGGATATTTGGGTTGGCGCATGGTGTTTGTTCATGCAGGCCCAATTCATAAGGACCCGTGGATACACGGTGAGTGTATGGGATCTTCCCCCAGGGGAAATAAAAGAGTAAATTAGACTCAAGGGCAGATTAGAATGATCCTGTGTGGACCTTGGACCCGAGGGTTTAGGGGTCTACAACAAGTTTGGTATCAGAGCCTAGAAAATTTCTTTTCTTTCTATAGCAGAGAAAAGTGGAACGTTTCTCAACCATGTCGTTGAGAAGAAGAGATAGACCAATGCTTGATCCAGCAGTGGAAAGGGAAATGCGCGAATGACGTGCCAGGCTTGATGCCATGGAGACAGCACAGAGGCACACAATTGACACTGGGGATATCAGTGAGGCTGATAGTGAAAATGAAGCTGGACATAGAGAAGAATTCACAGTCGAAGATGCTGTAAACGAACGCCTATTCAGGGTTGTCGCAAGGATAGGTGCCAGGGAAAAAATGGAAATTCCCATGTATGAGGGAAACCTAGATGTTGAAGAGCTTCTAGACTAGATTAGAGCTCTGGATAAATACTTCGACTATGAAGATGTTGAGGAAGATAGAAAAGTCAAACATGATGTCACAAGGCTTAAAGGGCATGCAACATTATGGTGGGATGAACTACAGGTTGATAGACGTTGCAAAGGCAAGAAGAAAATCAAAGGTTGGGATAGAATGGTTGCGAAGATGAAAGCCAAATTCATCCCCAAGGATTATCAAATTACTCTACTTCAAAGGATGCAGAATTTGAGACAGAAGCTCATGTTAGTGAAGGAGTACACTGAAGAATTATACAAGCTAAACATCAGAGTGGATCATTGGGAGAGTGATGATGAAAAGGTTGCTAGGTACATGAATGGTCTAAGATATGACATCCAAGATGAGATGAGCATGATGATCATTCGGAAAGTAGAAGATGCTTATTAGATGGCTCTGAAAGCCGAAGAGAAGTTGAGACGAAAGCAAGGTCAAAGAGGCTGAGGCAGAAGTCAAGCTAGAGGCAAAGCAGTTGCCCAAGACAGAACTCAGAGACCTCAAGAAGAGGGGAAGAAACCTCAAAATTAGCATGAGAGAGGAGGAAGCTCAGAGAGAGGGCAGTATGCTAATAAAAATACTTTTCCTCAAGCTAGAGGAAGAGGAAGAGGCAATATATGATCCACGATGGATTATTATTCAGGGGCAATCAGTTATGTATTCCAAAATTCTCCATGAGGGAGAATCTGCTGAAAGAAAAACAAAGTGGAGAATTGGCCGGACACTTCGGTCATGATAAGACGTTCTCAAAGATGAATGGCTCATATTTTTGGCCAAGAATGAGGACATATGTTAAGCGATTTGTGGATAGATGCAGGATTTGTCAACACACTAAAGGGAAAAGGCAGAACACAGGGTTGTACTAGCCATTACCCGTACCAAAAAGGCCATGGGATCTAGTAAGCATGGATTTCATATTGGGACTACCAAGGACACAAAGAGGATGTGATTCGATCTTTGTGGTAGTCGACAGATTTTTCAAGATGGCACATTTTATACCATGCCAGAAAACCAGCGACGCAACACATATTGCGAACCTGTTTTTCAAAGAAGTCGTCAGACTTCATGGCTTGCCAAGAATTATCGTGTCTAATCAAAATACCAAGTTCGTGGGAAATTTCTGGAGGACTTTGTGGAAGAAGCTGGGGACAAGTTTGTCATTTAGCTCAACGTATCATCCTCAGATGGATGGAAAGACATAAGTTGTCAAAAAAAGCTTGGGAGATTTTCTAAGGAGCCTAGTGACTGAACAACACAGTAAGTGGGATCACATTATGCCATAGGCGGAATTTTCTTATAGTGATTCAATCAATAGAATCACATGGCATAGTCCATTCCAAATTGTATATGGAATGAAACCAAGGGGAGTTTCTGAATTGAGAAATTCAGAACAAAAATAACTCAGAAGTGCTAGCATAGAAAATTTTCCAGAAGCAATGAAGGAGCTTCACAGCGAAGTCAAGGAGCGATTGTAGATTTCAAACCAAGAATACAAGCGCAAAGCAGATCAACACAGGTGAGAACTTCAGTTTGAAGTTGGTGATCTATTTCTTGCACATCTGAGGAAGGAAAGGTTTCCAAGGGGAACATATAACAAATTGAAAATAAAAAAGATTGGGCCATGCAAGGTCTTGAAGAAATTTGGGGCAAACACATATGAGATTGAATTACCCGATGGGATCGGAATTTCACCGATATTCAACGTTGCAGATTTGTACCCTTACAGAGATGGAGAAGCAGGAGCAGAGGATGAACCGACAGAGGTTCAATGGACTAAACAAAAGCCTATGGCTGAAAATCCACAGATGGAAAGCATAATTGACAAGCGAATTAGCAAGAAGACCAGGAGGAAAGAGTATTTTGAATACTTGGTCAAATGGAAGGGACATTCAGTTGAAGATCCCAGCTGGGAAGATGAAGCAGAAATTCATAAGCAAGGACAGACCGTGCAAGAGCTCATGAACAAGAGTTCATGAAAATTTTCAAGCGAGGGAGTATGATGTAGGAGCATCGTGCAAAGCCCAAAGCACGTGACTAAGCCAAATAAATAGTTGGATGCGCAGAGGAAGAAAAGAGCATGTTTTCATAAAGACCCATTTTGAATTTTGAAACAAATTCATCAATGTAATAGTTAAGAGGAATGTACTCGCATTTATACTTTGGAGATTGTAAACATACCTAGGGAAATCCTCTCGTCTGTCTTTTGTATTAAGGCATTTAATCCAGTTAATGAAAGTAGGTAGGTTTGAATTAATATGATTAGACAGTTTAGAGAGTAGGAGGGAAAACGGATATAGACACCCTCATTATTATATCATTGTAACATTATCATTAACACATTAGAATAGAGAAGAAAAGAGAGAGAGTTGTAGAGAAGAATTCCATGTACAAGAGATTTGAATTAATATATGAATATTTGAATCAGATTTCATGGTGGTATGATGTTTTCTGTCTTTACATGGTGAATGTTATGCTTACAGTTGTTTATTCATTTTGGTTATGCATTTTATTGAATACTGTGTGTATGTATGATTTCATGTTGAATGTTTGAAGTCTGAGAGAGAGAGACTGAGTTTCAATTGTTTCTCATCCTGAATGAGAAAAGTTCCTACAAGGAGTGCAGTGAAACATCTGCAAGGAGTGCATTGACAAAGGTTCAGAGTTTATCTCTAAAAACTCAGGAGGCATTCCATTGTTCTCATTTCAATAGAAGTGCAAGTGAGGCACAGAATCCGTGCAAGGTGTTCACAGGATGGTTGAAATCTTAGGATTTATCAACTAAGGGAAGGGTTTTGAGGACTGTTGTTGTAGAGAGTGCACAGAGTCGAGAGGTCGAATACCCAAAAGTATTCGAAAGGTTGCCACAAGGAGTGCGTGCAGGAGTTCTTTTGAGGCTTGAAGTTGCTGGAGAAAGATCACGAAAGTTAACACCTTTGAACATTTCAAAGGAGGATGAAGGTTGAACTACTTCAAAGGGAGACGAGGGTCGAAGTCATCTAGCAGAAGTTAAGTTCCCGTAGAAGAACACTGGTTCATTTCATGGAAGTTCTCCAGGAGCAACGAGTGGTCAGAATTCTCTGTGGAGAATTCATGAAACCGCGAGGACCGTGGGATTCCAGTGAAGCTGCAAGAAGGATAAGTGTTGGATGAATCCATCATTTGGTAGGTAAGATTCAACATGGACCGTTGATCGTCCTTTGCACAAGTCGTCAGATCATTTCGTCATTTCATGGATCTTGACGACTAGGAGTTGAGCGCAGTGGAACGAAAGTCTCGAAGTCGTGAGTTGCGATAGGAATCGGCGTGGAATTCGGGATTTCGGCACTTTGGGAGCTTGGGGTTTGAGAGGAGTCAGTTTCAACTACCGGAGTTGCGAAGTGGCAAGAGCCGAGAGTTTGTATGAATGCATGGCACATGTATCAGGTGGGGACCGCAAGGGTGACAAGTGGCATGTCCTCGTAAATCAATGGAGTCAAACCTTGTTGACTGTTTCGAGGTTCGGAGTTTGAAAGACTGGGAACCTTGCATCTGGGTTTGTGAAGTTGGGAAGTCCAAAACCCCGATGAAGTGAGAATCCCATTAGGAATCCAACCTTTTTTGAGTGCATCGGAGTTCGAAAATTCGAGTTTTGGAAGTTGTAGAGATAGGAACCCTCGACAACAGGGATCGCGAAATCGCAAAACCTGAAGCCCCGGTTTAGTAAAGGGCACGACACTATTGTGGTTAAGGAGATTTGGGTTGGCACCTGGTGTTTGTACATGCAGGCCCAATTCATAAGGACCTGTGGATACACCGTGAGTGTATAGGATCTTCCTCGAGGGGAAATCAAAGAGTAAATTAGACTCAAGGGAATATTAGAACGATCCTATGTAGAACTTGGACCTGAGGGTTTAGGGGTCTGCATCATCAAGTATGGAAGCCTTACGTATGAGTGCTTACACACCCCATCCCTCATTAACTGTTGAGGAGGTCTTCCCACCCACCAGCCTAACTGTAATTCATTTCTGGGTCAGAGGAGAATTATCGTCCTGAGCAATTAAATTCAGTAATGTATTGGTTTGGTGAATTTTAACACAACTATTCATGGTCCCCTTCATCATCTCTTTCATAGAGTTCATGGTCTTTCTAAGTACACTCCCCTTCCATTAGACATGCAACACTTGTCCATTTTCTTAGTAAATAATTAGGTTCACATTCATCTACCTTTCAAACAAAGGTCCATCGAATCAATATTTACACATAAAAAGTTTTCCATAGTCTTTTGGCCATTTATAGTTATATTTACAAACTGGGGGAAACAGGGTGTTACAATTCCCTCCCGCTTAAAGGAACATCATCCTCGATGTTCTATCTATTAACATGTTCTATATATACAGAAGTGAACAAAAATGGGTATTCCTGTCTCATGGCATCCTCCATTTCCCATGTGGCCTCATATGGGCCAAAGTGTTTCCACTGCACCTTGACATGTGAAATGGTTCGGTTCTTGAGTGGGGTTTCCTTCTTGTCTAGTATGCATTACGGTTCTAGTAGGAATTCTCCCTCCGATTCCACCTGTATCACAAACTAGTCAATTATATGATTAGAATCATGTACATATTTCTTCAGCAATGAAACATGGAAAACATTATGTGCTTTTACTGTGGGAGGAAGTGCTAGCCTATAGGCTACAGGTCCCACTCTATCTATATCTTCAAAAGGTCCACAATACCAAGGTGCCAACTTGGCACAAGCTCCCATCCTCAGGGAAATATTCCTAGGCCTAACTCTAAGATAGAAATGATCTCTTGTCTTGAATTCTCTGGGGGTTCTCTTTCTGTCGGCATAAATTTTCTATCTATTCTGAGCGATTTTCAGATTTTTCTTTATCTGAATCACTTATTGTTCCATTTATTTCAACAAGTCAGGTTCAATCGTAATTCTGTTCATGGGATTACTCCAAGTGACTAGAGTGTTCCACAGCTTACCATAGAGGGCTTCGAAAGGGCTCATCTTTAGTGATTCTTGGTAGCTGTTGTTGTAGGCAAATTCCATCAATGGTAGGTTATATTCCCACTATTTAGGTTGATGCATTACATGCATCCTTATCATGTCTTCTAGTATTTGGTTCACTCTTTCCATCCGTCCATCGGTTTGAGGATGATAAGTTGTGCTAAACAATAATTTGGTCTCCAGGCCAACCATCAAGGATTTCCAAAAGTTTGAAGTAAATTTTGTGTCTCTGTCAGTCATGACCTCCTTAGGAATTCCATGTAGATTGAATATCTCCTTCATGAATATGTTGGCAATATCTATTTCTTTGCAAGTTGATTTGACGGGAATAAAATGAGCGGACTTTCTCAATTTATCGACTACTACTATGATGGCATCATTCTACCTGGTCGATGTTGGTAATCCGATGATGAAATACATGGAGATGGTCTCCCATTTCCATTCCAGGATTGGTAGATGTTGTAATAATCCTACTGGGTGCTAGTGTTCTGCTTTAACTAGCAGGCACTCTAGACATTTAGCTAAATACTTAGCTATGTATTTCTTCAATCCAGGCCAATAGAATTGTTTCCTGGTGGCTCTGAACATCTTTTGATAGCCCAGATGGCCAATGTATGTTCTCTTGTGCAATTCATCCATTATGAACCTCTTCAAGACATCACAACTTGGAATATATATCATGTTTTGGTAAGTCAACAGACCTCCATCTAGCATCTGGTAGCCTTCATACTTTAGCTCTGTGGGTTCTTTCTCTACGTACGAGGTCAAGGTATAGAAGAATGCGTCTGTTTCTTGTGCATTCCTAACTGTTTCCCTGACATTCATCTCGCAAGTTCCCACCGTTGCCAGGTAAATTGTTTTCATACTTCTACTAAGGGCATCAACCACCTTATTTTCCTTTCCTCTGATATGTTTGATTTTGAAATAAAACTCGCTAAGGAGGGACATCCACCTAGCTTGTCTAGCATTAAGTTTTGGTTGGTCAAACAGGTGCTGCAATCCACAGTGGTTTGTCATAAGTACAAATTTCCTACCCAGTAGGTAATGCCTCCACATTTTCAAAGCGTGCACTATGGATGCCAAATCTAGATCATGGGTCACATAGTTGACTTCATGTTCATTCAATTTTCGAGATTCATAGCAAACTACACTTCCTTCTTGCACAAGGACTCCTATAAGTCCTTCCTTACAAGCATATTTGCACAAAAGGAAGTCTTTATCAGGATCGACGATCTTCAACACAGGCACATGGGTCATAAGGTATTTTAGTGACTGAAAAATTTCTTCACATTCCAGTGTCCAAATGAATTTAACCCCCTTCCTCTGGAGGGCAGTGATTGGACAACCAATCTTGGAAAACCCTTTTATAAACCTCCTATATTATCCTTCTAAACCCATAAAGGATCTCATATCCAAAACATCCTTTGGGGTAGGCCATTCCATGATGGATCTAATCTTGTCAGGGTCTACTGCTACCCTTTCTTTAGATATGACATGGCCCAAGTAATGTATTTGTTTCTGGAAAAAGGAACACTTGCTAAATTTGGCATAGAGTTGATGTTGATCTCTTAGCACTTGAATTACAAGTCCAATATGTTCCTCATGTTCCTCTCTATTCGTGGAGTAGAAAATATATTATCAATAAAAACCAATACAAACTTGTCTAGGAATTTGCTGAGTACATTTTTCATCAAGCACATAAAGGTGTCAGTGGAATTGGTTAATCCAAATGGTACTACCACAAATTCGTAGTGACCATATCTTGTCTTGAATGTGGTTTTGGTTATGTCTTCATCCTTGATTTAGACTTGATGGTATCCAGATCTCAAGTCAATATTTGAGAAAATGGTAGCACCCCCCAATTGTTCGAACAAGTCATCGATTCTGGGTAAGGGGTATTTATTCTTTATGGTTACCTTATTGAGCTGCCTATAATCTATGCACAATCAGAATGTACCATCTTTCTTCTTCACAAGCAAGACTGGTACTCCCCATGGAGACACGCTAGGCCAGATGTAGCCTTTGTCCATCATTTACTTTAGCTGTAGTTTGATTTCAACTATCTCGGGTGTACTCATCCTATAGGGGGTCCTAGATACTGGTACCGCTCTAGGTGCAAGTTCTATTGAGAAGTCAATGTCCCCTCTTGGAGGTAGACCGGATACCTCTTCTGGAAACACATATCTATACTCTCTTAGTATGGGGTGGTCTTCTAGGCTTAGCCTGTCATCCTCAACATATCCCAACACCTGTATTGGATATAGAGGACACCCTTTTCTGCAATACTTTTTCATTTAAAGGGATAATATTTGTCTCATTGAGACATGCTTTGAATCCCTTGGAGGTTTATCTTTCTTCCTTCTTCATTTACACATTCTAAGGTTTTGTGGTAACAATACAACTTAGTTTTATATGCATCTAGCTAGTCCATACCAATCAACAGGTCATACCATCCTACGGGAAGTATGTTAAGGTTAGCTTGGGTGGGAAATCCATCCACAGTGAATTGGAAAGCTGGTACGACCTCCACTATTTTTCTTTTGGTGCTAGTGGCTAACTGTACCAACCATGGCTTAGCATGTTTATGTGGCTGTAATTTACACTTATCAACAACTTGAGGGGCCACATAACTCAAATTTAAACCAGGGTCAATTAAAATAGATACTAGATGGTTGACGATCATACCTTCCATCTCCACCACTAAATCTTGGTGGTCGTCTTGTTTGTTATCCACGACTGCATAGATTCGTGGCATACTCATGGCCACCTCATTGACGATGGTGGATTCTTGGACATTTTAAATTATCCTACTATTCTGTTGTTTGTGCAGACAGTCCCTCAGTAGATGTTATTATCCACAACCCCAAAATTTCAAGGGTTCTTTCTTTGGGTTATCCGTCTTTTCTGGGGTTGATACAAAAGGTTTATTTCCACTCTGGGAGGGGAAATTCTGCTAGCGTACACTTTGGGAAGGAAATCTCATCCTTGAATCCTTCTTATATTTTTTAAATATTGGGGGTTTAAACCCCTTTTTCTGGAACCCCGAACAATTCTTCTGCTTCCAACCTTTACAAGGTTCTTTCTGAAGCCAGGCTATTCATAACAATATCTTTCCTTTCAGATAGTGTCTTCTAGGGTCTTTGGCTCGTCAAAATCAATTCTGTTATGATAGTTTTTAGGTATCCCACAAATAAGTCATTGCACCTTTTCCTTTTCCACTTTTATGTAGGGTACGTACCTCAACAACTCAAGGAATCTACTGACATAATCCTCTATGGTGAGTTTCCACAGCTTGATTTCATAGAACCCTTTAGTCTTATCTTTTTCATAGATACTTCTTTCTGAAGTATTTCTCAAAAAACTCCCAATATAGGTCCTCTTCATGAATCTCTTTCACATTCTTAAGGTATTCCCACCAAATGGAAGCCTTTCCATTCAGTTTAAAAGTAGATATTCGGGCCTTCAAGTTTTCAGAGAAGTCATGGACTCTGAAATATGTTTTTAGTCCAAGCATTCAGGCCTATGCCTCCTCTCCCTTCTTAATCTCACCTTTGAAAGAGGGTGGTTTGGCCTTCCTGAATTCTTTGAGATTATGAATTTTGGAATGCTTTTGTTTCTTTCGTTTTCTTTGAGAATTTGAACTGATTCTACTACTAGTAGATCCCTTTGATTCGCCAGTTTCCTTTCCAGAGGATTCGTCTGACACTTGTCCCCTGTCTCCAGGTTGGACCTATCTCGAGGTACTCCTCCCAGTTTGACCACTTAAAGCCCATGTTTTCGTATCTCAGGTGGAATTCGACTCCTGTTTGTCTGTCGTCGATCCACATGACTAGTGTCATGTCCATGCTGCAGTTGTATTTGTATGTTGGATAAACTCTACAACAAGACTGCATTAATTTCCATTTTCTTCTCTTGCTCTTTTATCAATCTCTTGTTGTCGGCCTTGCAGCTTTGTAATTCATCCATGAGACTCCTCACAGTCTCAGCTAGGTCCAAAGGGGTCTCGACCGCCCTCCTCTCATCAGACTCTTCATCTCTATTATGGGAGCCATCACGCACTTCGTGGTGCATCACCATTCTATATGATTTCAATTTCCCGTGGTTGATCGACCGCTTGAATGCAGACAAAACACTTGTTGTTAGATAACACTATATTAGTTCATAACTAACACATAATTCACATTTCTTAAATACATACACACATAACAGTAAGATGTCATTATTTTATATACTAAGGGCTTAACTAGACTTTTTAGGAAGGGAGTAAGGTAGGATATCGCCCTTTAAACCACTTAATGTGGTCTTTACGCAAATCGTCAATGAGTCCAAACATACCAAGTGTTGTAACCATGCTCTGATACCAATTTGTAACACACCCACCCTTATGAAGGAGCTTCTATAGTGTAAAGCCTATAATTTTTTTTTTTGTTCTCCCACTCGAACAAGCACTAGGCGCAAGCCCCCCCCTCCATGTGACCACTACCCGTTACCACAAGCCTAACTAAAAGGCACTTCATGACTCCTGTCGTCGGGTATTCACATTCGAGCCAACCTTGACTCACGCAAATCCTAAACTCCTGAACTAAGAACCTACCCCAACGCTAGCTCTGTTTCTTTACCTCCATCCATATGAACCCTCCTTATGACCTGGGGCCCAACCCTCAAGAGCTTTGAGACTTCGTATATCGTGAAGGTGGAAATTATTCCATCTCCTTTCTTCAGAATCCCGAAATCTAAACTCCCGATGTCAGATCAACAATCCATAATCTCCCGTGACCCAACGACTTAGATCAACTCTTCATGAATCGAGACTTCACGTTTAGTGAAGATGGAGGGCTGCTCAGTTTCCTTCTCTCAATCCCCGATATCTCCCTGGAAAATCAACGGTCCACGTCCTCTCTTTGATCAATGGCTGCGATCAAATCGCAAACTCGGACTTCGTGAGTTCTCATGATTCCTATCTCTAACTTCTGAGTTGCAAGTCAGCGAAATGTCGATCTCTCACCATGTGTCCCTTCATGGAATATGGCTAGGATTGTTGCAACTCCCAGATACTTGGGTATTCTCGTCTGCTCCTTGCAAATATTCCGAGGTCTGAATCCTCGAACTCCTAGATCTGCTTCCACTTGTCCTCTAATGATGGACGGTTCCAATTAACTTCGAAACTTCGGGACTTCACAAAAGTCCACTCTCCTCTACACTTTAAAAGGCTTATACCTCATGCACTTTCCCATGGATCTCATGGCTATGGTCCTCCACACATAGATCTGACGAACAATATCTGTCCTCTCCCTGTGCATGAAATCCGAACTCATAGATACAATGGTTGAGATTACTTCGTGACTTTGGTTTTCAGAGGTTTTGGTCACCCCAACTCGTGACCTTCCTGATACATAAACTTGGAACTCATGGATCCGAGGGTTAGAAGGGGTTAAATCCCACACTCTTTCCCATAGCCAATGACCATGACAACCCTTGTCTCCTTCCGGACAAATCTCGTCCGTCCGTCCTTCAAAAAAGGAAAAACTTTCCCTTTCGGTTTTTTCCTATCACTATTTTCCTAAGTCCTCACCCTGAACGGGTTAGGGACTTGGGTCTGGAAATTTACATGGCATGGGGCCAGGGGAGAGTATTCTCTTCATACCATTGGTTCTAGGTCTATACAATATTTCCTATCTCGACCATTTTACGACTTATGCTCGAGAAGCCCTCCAGAGTGAAACTGGGCATACATTTTATCAATGGGAAGTATGAGTTCCCAAGGAGATGGAATCATACGCATAACATATCCATTTCCCACAGAGATGGTCATATATATATATATATATATATATATATATATATATATATATGTAAAAACTGAGAAATCATTCATCATTCTAACTCAACAATTAAGTTCGAGAAAATACTTATCAGAATCAGACAATGTGAAGCGACTACTAGAAGGGGTGCCCATTTCCACCCAACTGTAGGTTCAGTCACTCCAAACAAATTTACCACTAGCCACCCCTGAGCTAGACCACGATGCTCTACAACACATCCTTTTCTTCTCGCTCAGCCACAATAGGGATAGAAGTTACTCTCCTTTTCCCATAGGATCTTGGCAATGGTTTATACGATACCAAGCAAGGAGGACTAGCCTAGTTTATTAGCTTGTATCATAACCTTCTATGCCATTTCCTGTATCCAAAATGCTTAGTTTTTCCATTCTTCCTTGAATCCCTGATATTCCCTTCCCGTCTCTGCACTCTTCGCAAGCGTGTTCTTCCCTCTACCCACAACACTTTCCCTTCTCGCCTCTTTCAACAGGGTCACGTGTGGCCCGAATTCCCACTCAATGGTCAAGTTTGGAAGCCTTACAGATGAGTTCTTACACACTCCATCCCTCATTAACTCTTGAGGAGGTATTCCCACCCACCAACCTGACTGTAATTCATTTCTAGGTCAAAGGATGGTTATGTTCAGTATAACACGCCGTGAGGGGATCGAGCTCGCTACAGAGGTAGAGGGAGAGAAAGAGGAGGCTTTGGAAGAGGTAGAGGACTAGTGGTAAGTCACAACTATAAATAACCAGGACACTATGCCAGAGAATGTCCACTTCCACCAGCGACTTTTATGTGTTGTCACGCATCGGATCATGACACAGAAGAATGTCCTACATTATTAGGGAAGATATAGGAAAATAGGAATAAAAAAAATCAGAATGTTCAATGGATTTTAGCATAAGTGAGGAATGAAGGAAGAAACATCAACATAGTTACGTGTGGAGGAGCTAAAACATGGAATGACGCAGTGAGAAAAGAGCCAGTACAACATCATTGGGTGAAGAAGAATGTCGAATCAAGGAAGAAATTTGACATGTAGAATGAGAAGGATATATTTAAGCAAGCGAGACAAGAATTTCTGAAGCCTGACACAACGTCAACCTCAACCGCACATTATAATAAGGAAGTAATAGAGTACGATATGCCTCCATCACTCGATCATACCAAAGAATTGTAGCCCTTGGGACAAGTAAGTACAATCGAAGGATTTTTTCAATCATGCGTAAAATTACTAAATGATCCATCCTCTCTCAAAGTATTGCAAAATATGCTAGAAAGATGTAGCATAGATATGGAAGGAAAGTTAGAATAGAAAGTAGTCAACCACCTACATATAAGGAGAAGAACAAGTAGGGACTTTAGGTCGAATGCCAACATTAGAGATTTCAACATGGGAGATATCATACTGGATCTAAACTAGGCGCTAAACCAAGAGATAAATTAGGCGCCACACCTAGAGCTAAACTAGGCGCTAAACCATGAGCTAAATTAGGCACTGCACGTGTAGCTAAACTAGGCACTAAACTAGGAGCTAAACCATGAGCTAAACTAGGTGCTAACCCAACAACTAAACTTGGAGCTACACCTGGAGCTAAACTAGGCGCTAAACCAAGAGATAAACAAGGAGCTAAATTAGGCGCCACACCTAGAGATAAACTAGGCGCTAAAATAGGAGCTAAACAAGGAGTTATTTTGGGTGTTAATTAGACAGCTATATCTCAGTTTAGGTGCAAAATTGGGAGAAAAATTGGGCGCTAAATAAGGAGGAAAATTGGGCGCTAAAAAGGGAGCAAAACTAGGTGTTAAAGAGGGACCAAAACCTAGCGCTAAAGAGGGAGCTAAACTGGGTGCTAAATCCAATGCCCAGGTGAACATGTCATTTAGTGCCGGGTTTTGCACCATCCCATTGGCTCAATTCATGCCCTCAAATGCATTAAAATCTGATGCTAAACTAGGCGCTAATGGCCTGTTTTGTTGTAGTGTTATTACATTACAATTCATGGGTCATAACAAGTTGTTCAATGATCAAGTTATATATCATACACAACGCTTTCATGCAAGAGAGATAAATGAGAAAGAAACGATTTCTTATATATGGTAACTTTATGAGAAAATTATCAAGGGGAAGGATTCCAACATGGATTTTTTAGGAAACGATTTAAAGATTATGTCGAAAGAAGATATGAAGTTGCTAATTAAGCATGTTGTGTGAGTGAAACCTAATAATGTTTTTCAAGAGACATTACTATCAATGCATATATGAGAAAACAACAATCTAGTGACTGATAGGTATTAGTCCAAGTACTTTCACAACTAACTTTAGTATGGTGTATGAAGAGGAAATGTATGAAATTGAATTAACTTTCAAAATATATAATTTTTATCTAAGAAAGTTTTGTATGACACATTCGTCATTTGACTCACTCTAAGCCTAAGTCTATAACCACTTTTATATATACCTTAGAATATAGTGTTTATACTAAGCATCATGTACTTAATTATGCTTTGGAATTAAATATCACAAAACTTTTGTTCCACTCAACAAAATTAAAAGACATTCTGAGGTGCGGTCCACAATACATTAGATAAGAATTTCATGGATATGGAAATTCTCTTTTGATTAAGCTTGACACTACAAATTTCTTGCTATCACGCTTCAAATTTTATTTTTCATTCTCTCATGTTGAAATTGTTAATTAAATATCACGATGACAAATTTATTTTGTCATCTAAAGTCTGTCACTCTCAAGCAAATATAAAGACATTCTAAGGTGCGATCAGGAATTATAATCAAAGGCTTGGTTTATTGATTCAGAGAGGGTAGTTTGAAAGAAAGGACTGGAGTTCTATAAGTTAGTTTGTTTAAGAAATAAACATATTTGAGGAAGGTACAACTAAGGATCTGGTTGATATCAGTCATCTAATTAACCTAGGTGTGGATCCTTGGGCTCTCAACCTCTTGGCATTTGATAGCTCCTAGTTTAAGATGGATCTAGGATAGTTTAATTTTTAGATGTTGTCACCTACTTTGGTTTAATTTTTTAGATGTTTTCACTTTGGTTTAATTTTTTATATTTTTTCATGTAATGTGACATTAAATGACAAAATCTCTCCATTGGTTGTAGAGCACCTATCTACTCTTGGTGCAATCACAATTAACTCATTCAAGTCCCAATAATAGGAAATGATAGGGCTTAAAATTGGTAGGATAAAGCTTGAAATAGGGCTTAAAACTTGTAGGATACGGCTGAATTTATTGAAACTAGACCAACTTTAATATGCATTAAGTCAATTAATAAAATAGGCTTTAAATAGAGCTTGAAACTAGTAATATAGGGCTTGAAATAGGTAAGAAACATGCTAGAAATAGGGCACACAAATCGCTCTTGTGAAATGTTATTTTGCGTTGCTTAAATTGCAATTTTGAGTATTTGGGTAGATCTAGAGCTCCAAAATTAGTTCAAGAACATGGTTTGTAATTTCTTAAATCATATTTCACATGGAACTAAAAATTCCCACCAGATTTTGGTCAGAATAGGAAGAAAGAATTGTTGTAATAATGGGCCATATAGTGGCCCCATGTCCCATGCTTTGGATGTGGCCTTCTTTCATGCCTATTCCTATAAAAGTATGGAGTTAGACTATGTAGCACAAGACCAAGTATAAGAGCCTGTATACAAATATGAAGGTAGACTAGGTAGCACAAGACCAAGTATAGGAGCCTATACAAGAGTGATACTAGTAAAAGGGTAGGACAAGAGTCAATACAAGAACTTGTACAAGATCCAAACCAATAAAATAGCTAGGACAATACAACAATGAGTCCAAGAGATAGTAAAAGATTCATGCCATCTACATAAGCCTATCTACATAATTAAGAAAATCTCTCCAAAAATATGTCAGGAATAAGAGAGAAGTGTAACCTCGCCACTAGTACTTCGTAGAAGATTCACATCCTTTTCTTTGTAATCCAACATTGTTTAATGCACAATCTCATTCTCTCTCTCTTTTTTTTTTCTTGGTTCAATTCACATCAAACATTGTTTCACAATCTATCTATGGGTATATCTATTCCTGTTTAATCAAGTTTGTGGCTTCTAGCAATGGAATCTTAGCTTGGATGGTTCAGTGGAATTAGTCTCTATAAACAAATAACGTTCAACAATCGAAAACATAGATAACCCTATCATGGGACAATGTGTAATCAGAATTACCTTACAATGGAAAAGTTGTGTAAATACAAAGAAGAGAGTTTGTGAAATCAACAAAAAGAGGAAAAGGGTCATAGAGAGAGAACATAGGAAAAGTGCATGAAAGAGAAAACACAAGTGGTTGGGAAAACATAGAGGATCAAAGAAATGAGGAAATCATTGCACGATATAAATTAAAAGATAACAATATGTTGTCTTAGATAGGTAGCCTTGTTCGAATATTCATTAATACTAAGAAGGGGGGGTAAATCGATATTAGGCACTTTTTAAAACTTTTAACCACAACATTTAAACATTAAGTTATCAACAATTTATGATTTATAATTACATTCAAGATATCATCAACATGTAACCAAAAATACACATTACACAAGAATTTTACATGGAAACCCAAATGGGAGAAAACCATGGAAAGATTTCTTATATATCAGAAGATTACATTCATAAGAAACACCAACTTCCAAAACTCTCCAGAACCAACTAGAAGGAGTCTCCAACCCCCAAATTTATAGGCTCGAACCTGAAAGAAGATACAACTCCCTAGATTCTCTAGCGCCAACTAGAAGGAGCCTCCAACCCCCTAGTTTACAGGCTCCAATATGAAGGAAGCTCCAACTCCCTAGATTATCCATCTCCAACTAGAAGGAGGCACCAACCCCCTAGTTTTATGAGAACCAACGCAAAGCAAGTTGAAAATCCCATCCAAGCACCAAATTGTTGTTTGAAGACACCAATCTTCCCGAGTGCCACACAACCTCTTCGAAATATAAATGAGAGACTCAATATTTCATTGCAACTATCACTAATATTGATACATAATCATCATCACACATGAGAAACTCAACCTGTCAATGTAATTGTCACTAATGTTGATACATGATGATCATCAAAATTGATACAACCCCAATAACCACATAAAACTCATGCCAAAATCTCTAAAAAAATCCTCCAAATCATGTGCTCAAAATCGCCATGATATGCATCAAACCATTTTCCAAGATATGCCTCAAGCATGTGTCAAGACCTCAATATATCTATGATATTACAAAATCTTCAAGACATGACTCAAAATTGTGTCAGAACCTCCAAGGTATGTGTTGGAAGTAGGCCGAATCAGAAAGAAAGGATACTTTGGGAAGAAAGGCATGTAAGAGGAAAGCAACAACTAGAATAAAAAACAACACACACACATGCATGGAAGACCTAACAATGCTAGGGTTATGGTTTTTGCAATACATTGTAATGGTTGATGAGCCAGAAACACATATAAATAGATACCTAGGAGGTCTAGGTAAGGGGTCTAGAGTTGAAAGGTTCAGACTATGGGGTGTTACTCACGTGAGAAGGAGGAACTAGTCTGTAACACTACTATAATGCGATGCAATCTTGTAAGTTGTTGAGATGTAGAGGGTCAGGAGGGTAGATCTCAAGGGTTAGATCATAGGCTGAGGAGCCTAGTGTGATATAGTCCTTATCATAATAGATCTCGACTCGAATGAGAATGAGTTGTAAATCACGTGACACTGTAGTTTTGAAACTACCATAATAAAAGATCTTGAGAGCCAGATCTTTGTGGATGTAGACCAAGAGGGGGTGAACCATGATAAAACCTGTGTTATGTGATTGAATGTTTATATCTCTCTTATTGTCTATGAGTAGATGTTATAATGATGTGGGAACAAATTACAGTACATGCATGAATGAGAATGACAATATATTTCTTTAATAACTAGATAGAAGTCACAATGCACAAGTCACAGATCCCCATTCAGTCTTGGAATGCAACCACTTCATGAGTATTGCAGTCACCCATTAAGACTATATCGGGTGAGATTGTGCAGTGCACTTTGTGCGTTGCACTGCCTTCTGGTTTACTAGGAGGGCCGATAGTTTTAGAGGCTTTGTTGGATCCCTAATAGACCTAAACTTGGTTCAATCATGTTAAAGGTATAAATGACATAAGAAACCAACAAATGGTTCCATTGGTGATTGGACCAACATAGGATTGAGTGGATGGGATCTGTTGAAGATTTGTCAAAAGAATGATCGATCTGTTAAAAGAATGATTGATCGACAGAAGGCATTTCAAAATAATACTGAATCGGATGACAAGAAGGTGAGAGAATGCGCCGCTAGAAGGGGATGTTGAGACCATGGTATCCCACAAAAGAAGATATCGAAATCTAGATAAAGATAAAGTAGCTAGAGTTTGTATAGAAAGATAATAGAATCCCTAGAGTAACACCACACAAATATCTTGAGAAGTATGTGTTTACTGAATTGCATGAAGTATTTTTCTTTGATTTTCCACACTTATTCAATGTGTGGATATTGAGGTTGAAGGATAACCACGCAACAAACAGGATCCGATAGTTAGAGTGGACCTTATTTCAAATCACGCAGTTACAGCAGGGGAATAACAAATTTACCCGCGCAGTAGATTTTTGGCTCGACGACATTGTAGCAGGCTTTATAATAGAATTTGTAGTAGATACCGAGAAGTCATACATCACAGCATATCAATATTTTCTACATGGGCCTCGAGGAAAGTAAATTAGATCATTGTATACTTCTATTAAGATATTTCTAACACACCCACCCTTCTGAAGGAGCTTCTATTGTGTAAAGCCTCTAAATTTTCATTTTTGTTCTCCCACACAAACAAGCACCAGGCGCAAGCCCCCCCCTCCATGTGACCACTACCCGTGACCACAAGCCTAACTAAAAGGTGCTTCATGACTCCTATCATCGGGTATTCACATTCAAGCCAACCTTGACTCACCCGACTCCCGAACTCCCAAACTAAGAGCCTAGCCTAGCGCTAGCTTCGTTCCTTAACCTCCATCCATATGACCCCTCTTTATGACTCGGGGCCCAACCCTCAAGAACTTTGGGACTTCATGTATCATGAAGGTGGAAATTAGTCCATATCCTTTCTTCGGAATACAAAAATACGAACTCCCAATGTCAGATCAATGGTTCACAATTTCCCGTGACCCAACAGCTTAGATAGACTCTTCGCGAATCAGGAATTCATGTTTATTGAAGATGGAGGGTCTCTCACCTTCCTTCTCCTAATCTATGATATATCCTTGGAAAATAAACAGTCCACGCGCTCTCTTCGATCGACAACTGAGATCAAATCACGAACTAGGATTCGTGAGTTCTCACGATTCCTATCTTTGACTTCCCGAGTTGTGAGTCAGTGAAATATCGATCTCTCGCCATGTGTCCCTTCACGAAAGATGGTTAGGATTGCTACGTCTCATAGCTCCTTGGGTATTCACCTCTTCTCCTTGCAAATATTCCGAGGTCTGAATCCTCAAACTCCCGGATTTGCTACCACCTGTCGTCTGATGATGGGCGGTTCCGATTAACCTCAAAAATTCGGGACTTCACAAAATTCCACTCTCCTGTGCACTTTCAAAGGGTTATACCTCATGCACTTTCCTATGGATATCATTTCTATGGTCCTCCATGCATAGATCCGATGAACGGGATCTGTCCTCTCCCTATGCGTGAACTCTAAAATCACAAATACAATGGTTGAGGTTACTTCGTGACTTCGGGTTTCAGAGGTTTTGTTTGCAGCAACCCATGACCTTCCCGATACGTGAACTCAGAACTCGTGGATTCGATGGATAGAAGGAGTTAACCACAATGCTCTTTCCCATAGCCAATGACCATGACAACCCTTGGCTCCTTCTAGATGAATCTCATTTGTGCATCCTTCGGACAAGGAAAACCTTTCCCTTTCGGTATTTTCCTATCACAATTTTTCTGAGTTATCACCCCAAATGGGTTAGGGACTTGGGTCTCAAAATTCACATGGCACAGGGTCAGGGGAGAATATTCTCTTCATACCCATGGTTTCAGGTCTACACGATATTTCCTATCTCGACCATTTTACGACTTATGCCCGGGAAGCCTTCCAGAGTGAAACTGGGCATACAATTTATCAGTGGGAAGTATGAGTTCCCAAGGAGATGGAAGCATACACATAACATAGTCATTTCATAGATAGATGGTCATACATGCATATATATATATATAAACAAATAAATCATTCATCATTCTAACTCAACAATTAAGGTCGAGAAAAGACTTATCAGAATCAGACAATGTGAAGCGACCACTGGAAGGGGTGCTTGTTTCTACCAAACCATAAACTTAATCACTCCAAATGTATTTACCACTAGCCACCCCTGAGATAGACCACGTTTCTATGCAACACAAAATTTTATTCTCGCTTAGCCACAATAGGGACAGAGGTTACTCTCCTCTTCCCGCAGGATCCTAGCAATGGTTTATACGATACCAAGAAAGGAGGACTAGCCTCACTTATCAGCTTGTATCATAACCTTCTCTGCTATTTCCTATTTCCAAAATGCTTAGTTTTTCCATTATTCTTTAAATCCTCGAGATTCACTTCCCGTCTCTGCACTCTTTTCAAGCGTGTCCTTCCCTCTGCCCACCACACCTTTCATTCTTACCTCTTTCATCATGGCCATGTGCGGCCCAAATTCCCAGTCAACAGTCAACTCTGGAAGCCTTACGAATGAGTGCTTACACACCCCATCCCTCACTAACTCTTGAGGAGGTCTTCCCACCCACCAGCCTGACTGTAATTCATTTATGGGTCAGAGGACAGTTCTTGTCTTGAGCAATTTAATTTAGTAATGTAATAGTTTGGTGAAGGTTAACGCAACCATTCATGGTCCCCTTCACCATATCTTTCATAGAATATGTTGTATTTCTAAGTACACCCCCCTTCCATTATTTGTGCAACACTTGTCCATTTTCTTAGTAAATAATTAGGTTCAAATTCATCTAGCTTTCAAACAAAGGTCCATCGAGTCAATATTCACACATATAAAGTTTTCCATAGCCTTTTGGCCATGTATAGTTATATTTACAAACTGGGGGAAACAAGGTGTCACAATTCCCTCCCCCTTAAAGGAACATCATCCTCAATGTTCTATCTATTAACATGTTCTGTATGTACAAAAGTGAACAAAAATGGGTATGCTTGTCTCATGGCATCCTCCATTTCCCATGTGGCCTCATCTGGGCCAAAGTGTTTCCACTGCACCTTGACCTATGCAATGGTTCAGCTCCTGAGTGGGGTTTCCTTCCTGTCTAGTATGCATTGAGGTTCTGGCGGGAATTCTCCCTCTGGTTCCACCTGGATCACAGACCAGTCAATTATATGATTAGAATCATGTACATATTTCTTCAGCAATGAAACATGGAAAACATTTTGTGATTTTACTGTGGGAGGAAGTACTAGCCTATAGGCTATAGGTCTCACTCTATCTAGAACTTCAAAAGTTCCACAATACCAAGGTGCCAACTTGGCACAAGCTCCCATCCTAAGGGAACTCTTCCTAGGCCTAACTCTGAGATAGACGTGGTCTCTTGTCTTGAATTCTTTCGAGGTTCTCTTTCTGTCGGCATAAATTTTCTGTCTATTCTAAGTGATTTTTAGATTTTGCTTTATCTAAATCACTTGTTGTTCCATTTATTTCAAAAATTCTGGTCCAATTGTAAATTTGTTCACGGGATTACTCCAACTAACTAGTGTGTTTCACAGCCTACCATAGAGGGCTTCAGAAGGGCTCATCTTTAGTGATTCTTCGTAGCCATTATTGTAGGCAAATTCCATCAGTGGTAGGTAATCTTCCCACCTTTTAGGTTGATGCATTACATGCATCCTTAGCATGTCTTCTAAAAAATAATTTGGTCTCCAGGGCAACCATCAAGGATTTCCAAAATTTTGAAGTAAATTTTGTGTCTCTGTCAGTCACAATCTCCTTAGGCATTCCATGTAGTCTGAATATCTCCTTTATGAATGATCTAAAAATGAAGAAGACTTGTATTCTTGAAAATATTTGCTAGTAAAGTTTATGTGTTAAAATGAAAATGGATCAACTTTGCAACACAAATTTAATATATTTTACTCATTATAGATGCATATAAACAACAACATAATTAATGAACAGAAAACACATAACACAACAAATGATAAAGTTCACCTCTCTCTTGGGCTACATCTCCTGGTCCAACTTCCAATGGATCATTTGTATTATTTGCTCAAAGTTCTCAAAAATGTGCTTTACAATGCTCAAAATGCCAAAAATACTGCTCCAATGGCTTCAGAACATCCAAAAACCCCTAGTTGGGATTTTTCGACACCTCGTTTGGCCAAAAAATGAAGTAAATAGGCTTCCTAGAAGTCCCCCCTTCAAGCTTGTTGTCTCTGCATCTACAAATTGCACCCTTGTTGGCTCAACCTATCCCACACACAATTTAAAGCATAAAAACTTGGCACCGGATGCAACCTCACAAATGGTGCGAACTGTAGGACGGTTACGGGCGCACCTAGCCCCTAACCGCCAAGGCCAAAGTCATGTGGCCATGTGACCGCATGAAACTTCAAATGGGGCTCCGTCCCATAGGCGAATAGGAAAGTAACAAGTGGCGGGTCATTTGGTTGTAACAACCATTTAAACCACAATCAAAACAAAAATGTGTGCGCACCAACCGGTGCATTGGGGTCATATGATATGGCGGATACGACTGCGGGCTGGGGCTAAGCCTCCGCCTGGACCCCCGCGCCGACCACACATAAAATTTAATTCAAATTTATTTAAACCCGCATATATAAAAAGGAATATAGTGGGGTGTGTTGGTAGCACATACTATGCCAAGGCTTTACATGAGGGTGGATGTCACGAGGTCGAACCCGGTGGACTACAATAAATTTTAAGCAAGCAACCAACAATATGGTGCCACATGGCAGTCCATGACTGGGCTACATGGCACCGTACAACCAACCATAATCTACCACATGTCGCAATACCATTCATCCAAATCTGCCAACTATTCCACTCAGCTCTGCCACGTGTCGTATGGACTGCCCCGTCAATAGTCGTACGGACTGTACTGTCAGCATCCCATTTTTTTTGCCTGTTTGTCATTTTGAACAGAATGTGATATCTCTCGCTCCCGATGTCCATTTGAATCCAAACGAGTTGCATTGGGTTCGCAACGATGAGGCCTACGCCCTCGTTCTATTTGAAGCGATTCTGAGCACTTTGAATTTTTGAGCAAAATTTGATCCCCTGATCAATGAATATGTTGGAAATATCTATTTCCTTGCAAGTCGATTTGACAAGAATAAAATGAGTGGACTTGCTCAATTTATCCACTACTACCATGATGGAATAATTCTTCCTGGCCGATGCTGGTAATCCGATGATGAAATCCATGTAGATGGTCTCCCATTTCCATTCAGGGATTGGTAGAGGTTGAAATAATCCTACTGGGTGCTCGTGTTCTGCTTTAACTTGCTGGCACTCTAGACATTTAGCTAAATATTCAGCTATGTTTTTCTTCAATCCAGACCGATAGAATTGTTTCCTGGTGGCCCTGACCATATTTTGATAGCCCGGATGGCTAGTGTATGTTCTCTTGTGCAATTCATCCATTATGAACCTCTTCAAGACATCACAACTCAGAATATATATCATGTTTTGGTAAGTCAACAGACCTCCATCTAGCATCTCGTAGCCTTCATACTTTATCCCTGAGGGTTCTTGTTGCAGGTATGAGGTCACAGACTGGAAGAATGCGTCTGTTTCTTGTGCATTCCTGAATCTTTCCCTCACATTCATCTCACAAGTTCCCATCGCTGCTAGGTTAATTGTTTTCATACTTCTGCTAAGGGCATCAACCACATTATTTTCCTTTCCTCTGATATGTTTTATTTCAAAATCAAACTCGCTAAGGGGGGCCATCCACCTAGATTGTCTAGCATTGAGTTTTGGTTGGTCAAACAGGTGTTGGAATCCTCAGTGGTCTTTCATAAGTACAAATTTCCTACCCAGGAGGTAATGCCTCCACATTTTCAAAGCATGCACTATGGAGGCCAAATCTAGATCATGGGTCACATAGTTGACTTCATGTTCATTCAACTTTCGAGATTCATAGAAAACTATGCTTCCTTCTTGCATAAGGACTCCTCCAAGTCCTTCCTTGCAGGCATCTGTGCACAAGAGGACGTCCTTATCGGGATCAACGATCTTCAACATGGGTGCATGGGTCAGAAGGTGTTTTAGTGACTGAAAAATTTCTTCACATTCTGGTGTCCAAATGAATTTAACCCCATTCCTCTGGAGGGCAGTGATTGGACAACCAATCCTGGAAAATCCTTTTATAAACCTCCTATATTATCCTCCTAAACCCATAAAGGATTTGATATTTGAAACATCCTTTGGGGTAGGCCATTCCATGATGGATCTGATCTTGTCAGGCTCTACTGCTACCCCTTCTTCATATATGACATGGCCCAATTAATGTATTTGATTCTGGAAAAAGGCACACTTGCTAAATTTGGCATAGAGTTGATGTTGATCTCTTATCACTTGAAGTATAAGTCCAAGATGTTCCTCATGTTCCTCTCTATTCTTGGAGTAGATTAAGATATCATCAATAAAAACCAATACAAACTTGTTTAGGAATTTGCTGAGTACATTGTTCATCAAGCACATAAAGGTGGCAGAGGCATTTGTTAATCCAAATGGTACTACCAAAAATTTGTAGTGACCATATCTTGTCCTGAATGAGTTTTTTTTGATGTCTTCATCCTTGATTTGGACTTGATGGTATCCATATCTTAAGTCATCATTTCAAAAAATGGTAGCACCCCCCAATTGTTCGAACAAGTCATCGATTCTGGGTAAGGGGTATTTCTTCTTTATGGTTACCTTATTGAGCTGCCCCTAATCTATGCACAATCAGAACATACCATCTTTCTTCTTCACAAATAGGACTATTTCTCCCCATGGAGACATGCTAGGCCGGATGTATCCTTTGTCCATCATTTCCTTTAGCTGTAGTTTGAGTTTAACTATCTTGGGTGTACTCATCCTATAGGGGGTCCTAGATACTGGTATCGCTCCAAGTGAAATTTCTATTGAGAAGTCAATGCCATTTATCGGAGGTAGACCCGATACCTCTTTTGGAAACTGATCCAGGTGGGTATCGGTGGCCACCCACCTTTTCCAACTGGCTCAAAACAGTTTTTTGGCAATTTTGGCAATTTACTATTTTTAGCAGGTTTTAACTTCTGGGGCGATTTTGAGGGCATAAATGAAGGTTTTTCGATATCGAGGTTCTCAATGATATTTGAAGGCATGATTGAGCCACCAAAATGAATCTGCATGACAATACCTTTCCAATGAGCCATCATACGCCTAAAACAGAGATCGTATGCAAAAGTTATAACATCGGAAAGTTGATGTACTAACTTACCCAAACGGGGCCCACATGATTTTTGGCGCTTCATCTCCTAGGGTTAGGTTTTTGGATGTCTAGGAGTTTTGGAATTCTTGTTTATTGTAAAAGGGCCTTCAGAGCCTCATTGTAATCATCTTCTTGCGAATGTGAGTAGCTATCACATCTCTTCTTAGAGATAAGCTGCCACCATTCTAGCGAGTCTTTCACTCTGTATTTTTACAGTCTTTGCACATTTCTTTCATTAATAGAAATCGTGTATTACTGTATCTCTGTGTTTATGGTTTCATCTATGATATATTTCTATTATATTACTGGATATATGCGATATCTCTATGCATTTCTTTATTATATCTCCGCTCTCATTTCGTTTCGAAAATAATCCGGATAAGAAACAGATATATATACTCTCTTAGTATGGGGTGGTCATCTAGGCTTGGCCTGTCATCCTCAACAGATCCCAACACCTGTATTGGATATAGAGGACACCCCTTTCTGCAATACTTTTTCATTTGAAGGGATGATATTCATCTCATTGAGACATGCTTCTGAATCCCTTGGAGGTTTATCTTTCTTCTCTCTTCATTTAAACATTCTATACAACTTAGTTTTATATGCATCTAGCCAGTCCATACCAATCAATAGGTCATACGATCCTATGGGAAGTATGTTAAGGTTAGCTTGGGTGGGAAATCCATCCACAGTGAATTGGCAAGCTGGTACGACCTCCACTATTTTTCTTTTGGTGCTAGTGGCTAACTATACCAACCATGGTTTAGCATGTTTATGTGGCTGTAATTTACACTTATCAACAGCTCGAGGGGCCAGATAACTCAAATTTTAACCGGTCAATTAAAATAGATACTAGATGGTTGGTGATCATACCTTCCATCTCCACCACTAAATCTTGGTGGTCGTCTTGTTTGTTATCCATGACTGCATAAATTCATGGCATAGTCCTGGCCACCTCATTGACGATGGTGGCTTCTTGGACGTATTAAATTCTCCTATAGTTCTGTTGTCTGTGCGGACAGTCCCTTAGTAGATGTTCTCCTCCACAACCCCAACATTTCATCGGTTCTTTCTTTGGGTATCTGTCTTTCTTGGGGTTGATCCAAAAGGTTTATTTCCACTCTGGGAGGGGAAATTATGTTGGCGTACAATTTGGGAAGGAAATCTCATCCTTGAATCCTTCTTATAGTTTTTAAATCTTGGGGGTTTAAACCCCTTTTTCTGGAACCCTGAACTATTCTTCTGCTTCCAGCCTTCACGAGGTTCTGTCTGAAGCCCAAGTTGTTCATAACAATATCTTGCCTTTCAGATAGTGTTCTCTAGGGTCTTCGGCTCGTCAAACTCAATTCTATTATGATAGTCCTTAGGTAGCTCACTGATAAATCGCTGCACCTTTTCCTTTTCTGCTTTTATGTAGGGTATATACCTCAGCAACTCAAGGAATCTATTGAAATATTCCTCTATGGTGAGTTTCCCCAGCTTGGGTTCATAGAACTTTTTAGTCTTCTCATCGAGATATTTTTCTGACAGATACTTATTCCTGAAGTATTTCTCAAAACGTTCCCAATATAGGTCCTCTTCATGAATCCCTTTCACATTCTTAAGGTCTTCCCACCAAATGGAAGCCTTTCCATTCAGCTTGAAAGTGGATATTCAGGCCTTCAAGTTTTCAGAGAAGTCATGGACTCTGAAATACATTTTTAGTCCAAGTAGCTAGGCCTTTGCCTCCTCTCCCTTCTTAATCTCACCTTCGAAAGAGGGTGGTTTGGCCTTCCTGAATTCTTCGAGATTATGAATTTTGGAATGCTTTCATTTCTTCTATTTTCTTTGAGAATTTAATCTGATTCTACTACTAAAAGATACCTCTGAGTCACCAATTTCATTTCCATAGGATTCGTCCGACGCTTGTCCCCTGTCTCTAGGTTGGACCTTTCTCGAGGTACTCCTCCGAGTGAGACCACTTAAAGGGCCATGTTTTGTATCTTAGGTGGACTTCAACTCCTCTTTGTTTGTCGTTGGTTCACATGACTGGTGTCATGTCCATGTTGCAGTTGTCTTTTTATGTTGGATAAACTCTACAACAAGACTACATTAATTTCCATTTGCTTCTCTTTCTCTTTTATCAATCTCTTGTTCTCGGCCTTTCAGCTTTGTAATTTGGCCATGAGACTCCTCACAGTCTTAGCTAGGTCTGGAGGGGTCTCTAACGCCCTCCTCTCATTAGACTCTTCATCTCTATTATGGGAGCCATCCCCCACTTCATGGTGCATCACCATTCTATATGATTTCAGTTTCCCGCGGTTGATCGATCGCTTAAATGCAGAAAAAACACTTGTTGTTAGATAACATTATATTATTTCACAACCAACACATAATTCACATTTCTTAAATACATACACACACAATAGTAAGTTGTCATTATTTTCTATACTAAGGTCTTAACCAGACATTTTAAGAAGGGAGTAAGGTAGGATATAGCCCTTTAAACCCCTTAATGTGGTCTTTACGCAACTCGTCTATGAGCCCAAATAGACCAAGTGCTGTGACCATGCTCTGATACCGATTTGTAACACACCCACCCTTATGAAGGAGATTCTATAGTGTAAAGCCTATAATTTTATTTTTTTTGTTCTCCCCCCCGAACAAGCACCAGGCACAAGACCCCCCTCCATGTGACCACTACCCATGACCACAAGCCTAACTAAAAGGCACTTTGTGACTCCTGTCATCGGTTATCCACATTCGAGCCAACCTTGACTCACCCGAATGACCCCTCCATACCATATGACCCCTCGTTATGACTTGGGTCCCAACCCTCAAGTGCTTCAGGACTTTGCGTATTGTGAAGGTGTAAATTATTCCATCTCCTTTCTTCAGAATCCCAAAATATGAACTCCCAATGTCACATCAACGGTCCACAATCTCCTGTGACCCAACAACTTAGATCAACTTTTCATGAATTGAGACTTCGTGTTTAGTGAAGATAGAGGGCCACTGACCTTCCTTCTCTCAATCCCTGATATCTCCTTGGACAATCAATGGTCCATGTCCTCTCTTCGATCAATGGCTACGATCAAATCGCAAACTTGGACTTCGCAAATTCTCACGATTCCTATCTCTGACTTCCTGAGTTGCAAGTCAGCGAAATGTTGATCTCTCACCATGTGTCCCTTCACGATGGACAACTAGGATTGTTGTGGCTCCCAGATCCTCGGGTATTCTCCTCTGCTCCTTGCAAATATTACGAAGTCTGAATCCTCAAACTCCCGGATTTGGTGCCACCTGTCCTCTGATGATGGACGGTTCTGATTAACTTCGAAACTTTTGGACTTCACAAAATTTCACTCTCCTGTGAACTTTCAAAGGCTTATACCTCATGCAATTTCCTCTGGATCTCATGGCTATGGTTCTCCGCACATAGATCTGATGAAAAAGATCTATCCTCTCCCTGTGCATGAACTCCAAACTCATAGATAGAACAGTTGAGGTTACTTTGCGACTTTGGTTTTCAGAGGTTTTGGTCGCAGGAACCCGTGACCTTCCCGATACACAAACTTGGAACTCGTGTATCCGAGGGCTAGAAGGGGTTAAATCCCATGATCTTTCCCATATCTAATGACCATCATAGCCCTTGGCTCCTTCTGGACAAATCTCATCCATTTGTCCTTCAGACAAGGAAAAACTTTCCCTTTCGGTATTTTCCTATCACTATTTTCCTGAGTTCTCACCCTGAATGGGTTAGGGACTTGGGTCTGGAAATTTACATGGCACGGGGTCAGGGGATATTATTCTCTTCATACCATTCATTTCAGGTCTACACGATATTTCCTATCTCGACCATTTTATGACTTATGCCAGGGAATCCCTCCGGAGTGAAACTGGGCATACAGTTTATCAATGGGAAGTATGAGTTCCCAAGGAGATAAAAGCATATTCATAACAAATTCATTTCACACAGATATGGTCATATATATATATATATATATATATATAAACTGAGAAATCGTTCATCATTCTAACTCAACAATTAAGGCCAAGAAAAGACTTATCAAAATCAGACAATGTGAAGCGACTACTGGAAGGGGTGCCCATTTCCACCCAACCGTAGGCTTAGTCACTCCAAAATAATTTACCACTAGCCACCCCACCATGATGCTCTGCAACACATCCTTTTCTTCTAGCTCAGCCACAATAGGGATAGATTTTACTCTCTTCTTCCTGCAGGATCCTGGCAATGGTTTATATGATACTGAGCAAGGAGTACTAGCTTTGTTTATCAGCTTGTATCATAACCTTCTCTACCATTTCCCTTATCCAAAATGCTTAGTTTTTCCATTCTTCCTTGAATCCCCGAGATTCACTTCCCGTCTCTGCACTCTTCGCAAGTGTGTTCTTTCCTCTTCCCACAACACCTTCCCTTCTCACCTCTTTCAGTAGGGCCGCGTGTGGAATGAATTCCCAGTCAATGGTCAAGTATTGAAGCCTTACAAATGAGTTCTTACACACCCCATCCCTCATTAACTCTTGAGGAGGTCTTCCCACCCACCAACCTAACTGTAACTCATTTCTGGATCAGAGGAGGGTTATGTTCCTAAGAAATTAAATCTAGTAATGTACTGGTTTGGTGAAGGTTAATGCAACCATTCCTGGTCCCCTTCACCATCTCTTTCATAGAATTCGTGGACTTTCTAAGTACACCCCCCTTCCATTAGTCATGAAACACTTGTCCATTTTCTTAGTAAAAAATTAGGCTCAGATTCGTCCAACTTTCAAACAAAGTTTCATCGAATCAATATTCACACATATAAAGTTTTCCATAGTCTTTTGGCCATTTATAGTTATATTTACAAACTGGGGGAAACAGGGTGTCACAATATTTCTCTATAACAAAGGTGTAATGACAATGGAGTCAGAAAGTTAAAATTCCCTACATGCATGGGAGGAGGGGGGAAGCATTGACAGAAAAAGGATAAATGGAAGGATAAAGGGATAAAGGAAAGAAGGAGGAAGCCTTGGACCCAATCATGATGGACGACGACCAGATCAGGTAGATCATGGTGACAACTAGAAGGATGCATAGTGGAGTATCCTACCAATACAAGGTGAACACCAAGAAGAGAGACGTATCCGTGAGGGAAGGCTTGCCAAGTGATGAAGAGGAGGTAGAGGATCTCCGGGCTGTGGAGTAGATTGAGGAAACACTGCATGCAACATATGAGAGGAAGACAAGAGGTCCAAGAGTGGGAGGATAAGGCAAAAATCCTATCCATATTAATGTCAGTGTGGAACCCATAAACCCATGTGCGACTAACACACCAAAGAAAGCACCACCATTTAGGAAACCGAATTTCAGAAGAAGGAAGAGAGAATGAAGTACATCTACAAAAGGAACAACAATTGGGGGAGCCAGTTCAAGAGGCATTAGTCAATTATCTACATGGTGCAGAGTTAGTAGTTCAATGTTTAGGATGGCAGGACACGATCCCACCGTCAGGTTACCATAATTCTAAGGAGAAGTGTCAGAGGACCCGGAGAAGAACCTGTTTATCTGTGAAAAGATCTGGGAGGAAAAATAGATCACAGACGAGGA
Organism: Picea engelmannii; assembly: GCA_009831015.1. Classification (NCBI taxonomy): domain Eukaryota; kingdom Viridiplantae; phylum Streptophyta; class Pinopsida; order Pinales; family Pinaceae; genus Picea; species Picea engelmannii. Next base: position 148,699 of record ML777870.1, read on the forward strand.
CACTAAAATTGCACGGCTAGGGATCACACTAAGGGATCGTGCACTAGATTGGTATATGATTTTATCCACAAACAATCCATCGGGGATTGTTGGACACACCTAGCACACTTAGAGGGGGGGGGGTGAATGAGTGTGGGGCTCTTTTTCCCAAAACTTCCCTCTTTCACAAAAACTCATCAATTAGCATTCAACATTTATTCATTACCCATTGTTGTCATTTATAACCAATTAGATGTGAGCACATATCAACAACATATATCAACAATATATCATCAACACAATGAACACAAAGAACACAAGATGTATGTACAATTTTCTTTTTATTACAGACTACAATCCTTGGGGTTTATCAGCAACAACTGAATAGAGTACAAATCTACAAGAGCACCATCTCTATATGCAAGACTTAGCTTACATTCTCAGCACCAACTGAGATGAGGCAACAATCCTCAACAGATATCAATCTGTACCATAAACAACAACATCAACCATGCACCAACCTGTGCCAAACAACCTGTAATCAACCTGTACCATAAACAAGTGCATCCAACCATGTACCAAGTATATACCAATCATGTTTCAACTACTCATCAACAATGACTCATCAATATGTACCAACATCATCAACTATACACCTCATGTATGTGCCAACTCATCAACTGCTTGTCTCAACCATGACTAGTTTTAGATTAGTCAACAATCCTAACTTGAAATAATCATAACTTTGTACCTGTACTGAATAAAGATCTGAAACTGATATAAAATGTTCTTCAGCATGTTTTATGCAATTTCTCCAAGTGGCACTACTTGGAACCTCTCAGAAAAGGAGTTATAGCAAAAATTGCATACCTTGCTGAATTTTGGCTTATTCTAGAGAGCGACCTTGTAGAGTGTGCCCCGCACAAAATATTTGATGAATAGATCTCAAACTGTTATAGAGGATACTAAAGACTTTAATATAACCAACACAATTGTTCTCACTGAATTTTCATCTATTATGAATAAGTTATGACGTGTTTACCCGAAACACTTGATTTTGACTAGTTTCAGGACTAGCCACAAACCCTATTTTCCACGGAGTGTAACTCCCAAACTACAACGACCCAGAAGCTGAATTTTTAACCACATATACTTGGATATGTTTTCTCACTTTCATATCAATTTTAGGATATGAATCATTATATAAAAAAAGTTATAGCGAAAATGGTGAGATGACCTGTAAATAACATACCTTAGAAAGCACCATCAAAATAATTTATCCTTCCTTGCATTTCGGCCTTCTTTTCTTCACTTTCCTCAGAATTTCGGCTTATATATCCTTGGTTAC
>ML777870.1:150125-209521 GCA_009831015.1 Picea engelmannii
TTAGTTCATTCTTACTGTGTTTGCCTGAGAAAAGGGGTTGAGATTTTGGGTAGAAGGATAAAGATTAAATCTGAAGGGTCATGATCTGCATGTAGGCTTAGAACCCTAGCTTACTAGTCCGTAGGGTAAAACACCCAACAACAACTGCCCAATAATGCAGAAGTACTAGATAGTCCCAAAGAGCTCATATTGCAACTTTTGCAAGTCAGTAGGCCATGATGACAAAGACTGTAGAACGATGGAGTTGATGAGAGAGAGGACATCATATGCATATAGGTTGCAGGGAGAAATGATGATCGAGAAAGATGCACCTTAGTTTAACAAGGTACCAACCCCATACTACACTATGCAGCAGTAGTATAATACTACGCAACAACCATATAACACAATACAACCACAGTACAACGCAACGCAACCCCACTACAATACCGTGCAGTATAACCAAGCACCTCAATATAAAATGCCTTGAGGGGATTGAGCTAGCTATAGAGGCAAAGGAAGAGAAAGAGGAGGCTTTGGAAGAGGTAGAGGACTAGTGGTATGTCAAAACTATCAATAACCAGGACACTATGCCAGAGAATGTCCACTTCCACCAGCGACTTGTATGTGTTGTCGCGCATCGGATCATGACACAGAAGAATGTCCTACATTATTAGGGAAGATACATGAAAAGAGGAATCAGAACAATTAGAATGATCAATGGATTTTAGTAGAAGTGAGGGATGAAGGAAGAAACATCAACATAGTTACACGTGGAGGAGCTAAAACATGTAACGATGCAGTACGACAAGAGCTAGTACAACATCATTGGGTGAAGAAGAATGTCGAATCAAGGAAGAAATTTGACATGCAGAATGAGAAGGATATATTTAAGCAAGCGAGAAAAGAATTTCTGAAGCCTGACACAACGTCAACCTCAACCGCACAGCATAATCAGGAAGTACTAGAGTACGAGATGCCTCCATCATTCGATCATGCCAAATAAATGCATCCACTGGGAAAAGTAAGTAAAATTGAAGGATTTTTTCAATCGCGCATAAAATTACTAAATGATCCATCCTCTCTCAAAGTATTGCAAAATATGCTAGAAAGATGTATCGTAGATACAGAAGGAAAGTTAGAACAGAAAACAATCAACTACCTACATATAAGGAGAAGAACAAGTATGAAGTTTAGGCCGAATGCCAACATTGGAGATTTCAACATGGGAGATATCATACTAGATCTAGGATCCGAAGTCAATGTACTACCCAACAAGACATTGAAATGTATGGGAGAGCCCATGTTAGGATATTCACCTGTTGAATTGAAACTGGCAAATCAACACAAAGTTCTTCCAATAGGGAGGCTGAAAGGAGTAATAGTAGATCTGGATGGAGTGCGTACTAAAGCTGACTTCGAAGTAATAGAGATAGTGGACGACACAACACCTTACCCATCATTGATTGTCTTGGATTAAGAGTTTGATAACCAGGCCACAATCAACTTAAAGGTACAAAAAATGACCTTCGATTCAACATAATATAGGGTCATTGTTCCATTAGACTCATCAGAAGGGGAAAGGTTCATAGATCCTACTTGCTTGAACTTGGAGGAAATCGGCCAGTTGTACAAAACAACTGTGCAAGATGAAGATTACGTAAACCCAACTACAGATGGGATACTTAGTTGGCGGAGCATCACCTCATGAGCGTCAGACTCAAATATGGGTTTAGAGAACTGGCGACAGAGGCTACACGAAGTTTCCAGAAGAAGATGCGCAAGAATAGACCGCATAGTAAGATGGGTAGGTACAGAGATAAGGTAGCCACCCAGCTTCCATGGGGTAAACAATATAGAAGAATTATTGACACATTACGAAGATGAAGTGTTAGAAAATCAGAGACTCTTAGCACTAGATATAGCACTCAAGGCCACACCTGCAAGATGGTGGGGAGAACATAAGAAAACAATCAAGTACTAGAACCAATGTAAGGTGTTACTGTGCATTAGGTTTGGCGTAGAACAAAGAAGCAACCAACAACATAAATATGACAGACAAGGGGCACATAAGGAACAATTGGAGAAGTGTAGAGCGCTGTGGAAAATAACACCCCCAGAGAAATGGCCTCATCATTTTATACACACAATAGAGGGTATCCCAAAAAACTAGTATACAGACCAGGAACTGTGCAGAGGAACTATGAGCTAGACAATACTACAACATAACATTATAGTTACTTTCTCATTTGAACATGAGAACCCCAACATAGATGCAACACTTAAGAAAATAAGAGGGGTGATATTCATTAAGGAACTAGAAGTCTAACTCATAACAAAGGAACAAGAACGGAATAGACAGACAGTGAAAGAACTGTTGTCATGCTACCATGTACACGAAGAAGTACCAGATGAAGATGATCCACTCGATATTCAGATTGAGGAAGCCTAAGGAGAAAGTGAAGTGGAAGGTCCACCTCTAGGATTTTTTGTATTGTATTGGCTTTTTTATAATTTTATTATTATCCCCTAATTCATTTAAAAAAAAAATCGTTGATAGGGTTAGCCCAGGATTTTATGAGGGAAAGGGATAAAAAAATAAATTTTGTCCATGAAATTTCCAACCGCAACCTCCATTCACCTGATTTCTATAGATATGGGAATTACTGATAATGAATTCTCCCTCCCATTTGATATATTTCAGTATTTGTGCTTTAATTCGCCTGAGTTTTGGGATATGAGGCAAATACAAACTTTCGTTTGCTAGTTTTAAAAAAAAAGGGGATTTGTTACCAAGCAAGCAAAGATTTCCTTTGTTTTCTTTTCAATTTATGGAGAGTTAGCGAATTCCTCTATTGGATTTTCCGGATATGGAAAAATTAGATATTACTAGGTGCAATCAGTTTCAATTTCTGTAAAACAACTTTTGCATAGCTTGGATTAGATGGGGAATGGGGGAAGGGGGAAGTGGAATGCAACGAGATGAAGGAGGTGGTGAGAGTGAGACTATTATGCCTACATGTATTTAGGACAAGTGAAATCATTCTGCAAAAGAAAGTTGGGAAAGGGTAAAATTTGGTGTTGGAGAGAATGGATCCTTGCTTTCCAGATGCACCTTTCCCTACCCAAGGAAAATCAGACGTGGAAGAACATTTTCCTCCCCTTATTATGAATGGTTTCAATTCAACTCTGTAACCCCGCCCAAGGAAAATCAGACGTGGAAGAACATTTTCCTCCCCTTATTATGAATGGTTTCAATTCAACTCTGTAAGTACTTATTTTACTACCATGATTCCCTATTGAGAACTTCAATTTATAAAGTTTGGTGTTGTTTCTCTATGAGGGAAAATTTTAGGATACTATGGTGTTCATCTTCCAGCTTAAATCTTAAGGGAAATATTTTTTTTATATCAATGAATTTTCATAAGTTAGTTTCTAGTCTTTTTGAATGGAAAACGAAGGTCGGAAAATTTGGTGACTATCTTTTTTCAAATCCACGTAAAGATTTTCCTAGTTGTGACGCATATCATGCCCAATTTTTAAAACCCTAATTTTAATGAGCATATTCCTTCATGTATGAGGTGAATAAATAAAGTTATATCTCCTATAGAAGACATATCCTGAGAGATGTATGCCAAAAAGGCACCAACAAGCACCTTGAAAAGGTATATTGTTTTGTTTGATTAAAATATTTATAATTGGCAAGAGTCTTTGTTTATGATATATGTCCAACAATCTCTAGTAGCCTTCTTAGTTTTTTAATTTTGACTTCGAGCTGGTGAGACTCAATGCTAAAATGTGTCTCTCCATTTGTTAGATGAACATGTTCTCTCAATGGCTTGGGAGGTTCAAACTACTCCCGTGTCTAACTATGAATGGTCCAGTGAATGCATTTTAGTGATTGCCTATGGTACTAATAATTCTCTTATTAGTCCCTGCTGAAGGCTAGGACTCTAGCGATTGCTAGAGCATTGACCTTCAATTAGTTTGTGGTTGACCAAATGTATTTTTGTATGATCTTCAAAGTTTTGAATAGGAAAAATAAAAAAATCATTTTTAAAATATTTTACTTACTTTTATTTGACTTCCTATTGGTTAATAATCGTCAACTCTTATTGCCGAGTTTCTTTTATGCATTTACATATACCTTTATGTATCATAAGTTTGGACGTTTACATTATGGGAAATTCTGACAAGGATTTGGAAATCTTGACACAAAGATCTACATTATATTGACTTCCTAATGTTTTTGGAAATCCTGACATATATATTTTTAGTTGCTTGGAAAATATGTACATTATATTGACTATCAAACCCACAGAGGGCTTTAATAATTGCAGCCATTGTCTCCACCGCCTTGACAACACCATCAAACCAATCAATCTGTGTATGCAAGGGATTTAAAAATTGTGGTCACTGTCTCCACTACCATGAGAACACCATCAAATAGATCGATCCATGTATGTTAGGGCTCCATTTTACCGTCTCAATAGTACAAGGTTTTCAAAGTAGTTCTTTGCACTACCTCACCACATTTTATCTTCGTTGTGATTGATTGCTTGCTACTCTTCCATTCATAGATTTAGTTTAATCCCCTGCATCCCGGTGGGGCGATTGCTACTCTTCCATCCATAGATTTAGTTTAATCCCTTGCATCCCAACGGGTCGAGAGAGTAGGTGGGATGGCTAGAATAGTATTCAGAATCACAGGATTGGCTTGTATGTGAGATTCATGAATATTACCATAATATAAATTTTGTGTTTTTCTTCTTTTCAGTTTCTATGATATCACACACTTACAAGTAAGTGTATGATCTAATTCATGTCCCTGTAAATATCATAGAATGAATGAATAACTGTCAATAACGAATGAATAACCATCAATAACGAGTGAGTTAAAATTTTATATTTACTAGCAGAATTCATTCAAGAGATTTATCAATATGATGGAGTTAGAATTGTGCATTTTGAAAAAACTTCATCCAAAATATTGATTTCAAACTTGTGACTTGATTTCAAAATATTGATCCAAAATATTGGGCTTCATTTGGAATTTTATTTCATTGACTCGGAGCCAATGGGTCTCATTCAATCACACATAAACTATAAGCTAAGGAGATTCAATCCCACCAACTAATAACAATAATTAGGGTGTAAATGATGGCATATTGCGTATAAAAGTTGGCGTAGTGTGTTTACTGATTGGGTAGAATTCATTTATTCCTCTCAAGAGTAGCTTGTTTCGGATTTGGAGCATTTCATGTAATAGGTTTGTATGGTCCTGGGATATGGGTCAAGTGGGTTACGTCATTTTTTCATTCAGATTCAGTTAATACCATTATGTGGTTCAATAATTGTAGTAATCTAGTAGTAAATGCAACTGGAGAAGATGTGATTAGTAAAGGATCTGAGTACTTTTCAATGTTTTGGGAAAGGTGTTTTTCCATCTACCCCAAAAGGCTTACAATGAGTGCCTAGTAACTACAGTACTGTTGATTTGGATTTTATAGCTTCCTCATACTCCAACACGTTAGCAATTTTGGCATTATTGGCATTGATACTTCCCTACCCTTCTAAAGGATTTGTGTTAGCAGTTTTGGTATTATTGGCATTGACACTTCCCAGACCTTCTAAAGGATTTGTGTATCCATTTTTTCCTCATGGTCAAGATATCAATTTGCATTCATATTCACTGTATATGTTGTTTGCAAAATTTAGATGTCATGGCCACTTCAAGTATTTGCATGAAATATGTTGTATTGATTTTGTGATTATCTTAATTTGTTTTCATGTGCTTCCATCTGGGTTCGTCTAGTTCTTTACTTGCTAAACAATACCGTGGAGATTTTGCATTTTTTGTTTGCATTGGAGTTCTACTACCTTAACCAGTACTTGAGCTGGACCATTTTGTGTACAAGCATTTCGTTTATTTGACAAGGATGGTATTAGAATTTTAGTCTATCTTCAATATCTTAAATACCTTTTCTGGACTATCTAAGCTTCATTGTGTAGTTTTCAAATATAGTGAACTTCTCAGTTGATAAGAGGTTTTGGATTTTTACACTTCTGATAATTTTACGCTTCTTTGTATATTCTACTAGGCAAGGTATTTTGGCTACCCATGCTAACTGTGTATGTGTGGTATTAATTGAAGTAATTTCACTTGGTTTTTTCATTTTTTTTCAAGTTGATATGGGGTTTCCAAATCTAATTATGGCTTTAGATTTGAAATAATGAACTTCTAGTATTAGTTGTTGATCTTTTGTTTATCTCGATTTTTTTTGACATGGTATCCTCTGGACTATATCAATTGTAGGCTAAGCAATCCCAAAATTTCGGAAGCTACAGTGGACATGACATCAGAATTCCTAAATGCAGCAATGAATCCAGTGTAGGTAGGTGGGCCAAAGATGAGGGTTGCTAAGGGAAAAAAGTGAATTTGCGGAATTATCAAATGCATCAGATTATGCCATGGCTGTAATTTCTTCTGCTAAGGGAAAGGTTCCAGAAACTCATCCTCATTTCATAGGGACTTACTGGGGTGCAATACGTACTTCATTCTGTGTTTAAATAGTTGTCTCTACAAAAGCATATTTATTTGTAGGGCCGATTCTCAATGACTATAGTTTAGTGGGATATTCATTTCTATTGAACTAGGAGAAAGATATAATTGTGCAGCCTAACAGGGTGACTGTGGGAAATGGGACTAGTTTTGGGTGCATTGATGAATTGTATCTTAGAATCCCTTGTGAAGAAGGTGCAACACAAACCCACATGTTTGGAAAATTATCAGCATATTTTTGTACGTGAATGTGATCCCTTACAAAGTGCACCAAATGAGCCCTTAAAGGTCAATGTGTTGTTCAAACATATCCAGGCAAGGCCTCAAAAAATCTCACCAAATTATGAAGTAAAATTAGTCAGAAAATTGTCTTTAGGTAAGCTTTGTTCTTATGAGGTACATTTGCAGTGGGATTATTGTTGATATTCACTGATATAAAATGCTTGGTTGCAGGGCATGCTAACAAATGAAATTGTTGTAATTGTTGAAACTGGTGACTCTTGGTTCAATTGCCAGAAGATTAAATTGCTAGAAAAGTGTGGGTAAGTCAAACATCATTTCTCTATAAAGGACACTCCGTAATTTAGTAATCTGTTGTTCCTAACAGGTGGAAACCTATTGCATATCATTTCTAGTTTCAAGGTTTTGTCTATGAAGAAAAATTACCCTTTATTCCTTTTAGCAAAATATGAATCACATAATGAAATGTTAAAGTTCAACGTATGTTTCGAATAGTATGGATAGTAACAAAGTTTTCTCTTCTCCTGTCCATTAGTTTCTTAGCTTTACTCAGGAAATTTTGAAAGGACTAAATGCACAGGTATTCATAATTTTGAAGAAAACTATTTCGTGCGAATGTATGTTACTATTTGAATTAGGATAACAACCTCCTACGTAAGTGTGTCATGCTAGCACTCTATCCATGGTCAAGCATCCCACCTAAATTGAGCCATCCATATGTCCATCAAGCATCTCCAAGGGACTAGGAGACTTAGCACTCTCCTAGCTACATGAAAACACTTTTTGAGTAGCTCCAAAAGATAACAATGTTCTGTCGTCTTCTAGACTATTTGATGGTTTTGGTTCCGTCCTAGAGGGTTCTGCATCATCTATGTTTTTGGTTTCTTTGTTGGCTGCTGTTGATTTTGATTCTGGATTTTTTTTTGCTGAGTTCATGGTCGCTTACACCAATTTTGTTGTTTGTTGTTAGTACTTGGCCAAAGATGTACATGTTCTGAAGCATGCTTCAATGCAACTGAGTTGTTTGGCCACCTCTGTTTGGACCATGGTGCCCACATTAACTTCAGTATCTGACATCTCTTCATAATCTATCCAAGGATGGTTTAAGGAGTAGATGATATCAAGTTTGGATCCCCAAGAATGAAATAGAGGATATGACAATTAGCATTAGAGATGGATGTCATGAATTTTCACTAACTTGGTTTAGGGAATGCTCCCACTACATATGAGGTTGATGAATAATGCTTCTGAGTCTTTCTCGAGGAATATTTTTAGGTTCACTAATCTTTAGAAGGAATTTTATTTTTCTCTACTTATAGAAGAAATAGAAATCAAGAGGAAGGGAATGGATTCCTTTATCACTGTGTCACAAGCATAGACAACAATCTTGTTAAAGTCTTTTTCCATATTATGATAAAATATTAATATCCTTATTTTATTTTGATCTAAAAACAACATTCTGGTAGATGCTTAACCAAAAGGTGATTTAGAAGCTAAACTTCACAACCTTATGTTTGATTGTTGGTCGTGCCCATAGATAGATGTCAAAGCGATGGCAATACTTTTTGTCTCTTTCTCAATTCAAAGTATGATTTTAGGTTGCATTCATACAATCAGCCTAAAGGGGAAGGGTGATAGGGTTGGGGCTTCCAAATCTGTTGGATGCATACTTACTTTAAAATCTTGCCAAACATATCATTCAACAATTTCTAGCTTGGACAAAAAGTTAAAGTATGCTTTAAGGAGTCAATTTAAAACTTAGACAATTTTTAAAGTGAATGTAAATAAATTCTAGGTTGTGTAGGTTTGTTTAAATTGTCCTGTAACAGATTGCATATAATTCTACCTTTGTCAGTGCCTTCTAGCAGCACTGGTCATCTCGATTCTCTGTTATCTTCTTGGATGCAGAGGTAGTATATTCACCTATAGGGATATTGCACCTGCACTAGTGTATGAAGAGGAAATGTATGAAATTGAATTAACTTTCAAATACATATAATTTTTATCTAAAAAAGTTTTGTATAACAAGTTCATCGTTTGACTCACTCTAATCCTAAGTCTATAACCACCTTTATATATACCTTAGGATATAGTGTTTATACTGAGCATCATGTACTTAATTATGCTTTGGAATTTTGTTTTTAATGTTCCCAATTAAGTATCATTAACACTTCTATGGTTGTTATCATGATTGTAGTATTTTTTTTTACATGATTATGTAAATATTATTAATATCAATTTTTATTCATTTCTTCCACTTTCTTAGTCTCATTCAATATTTTCTTGCTTTTCATATTATTTCAATTAGTATAACAATTGTATATGCTGAAATGATCAAAAGAGCTATAGGCTTAGTGATGATGGTGAGCATTCATTATTCATGAGTAGGATTTATGTTAGTTGAAGTTGTCAAGCCTGACACTGCAACTTTCTTGCTGTCACGCTTCAAATTTTCTTTTTCATTCGCTCACGTTGAAATTTATTTTGTCATCTAAAGTCTGTCACGCTCAATAGATGAATAGATGAGTAGATGAATACATAAACAGTGACATCTCTTTCGATTAAGACTGACACTGCAACTTTCTTGCTGTCACGCTTCAAATTTTCTTTTTCATTCTCTCACGTTGAAATTGTTAATTAAATATCACGATGACAAATTTATTGTGTCACCTAAAGTCTGTCACGCTCAATAGATGAATAGATGAGTAGATGAATACATAAACATTGACATAGATGAATAGATAAGTCTTTCATGGATTTGCAAAATCTCTTTTCGATTGAGTCAATACAAGAACTTGTACAAGATCCAAGCCAATAAAAGAGCTAGGACAGTACAACAATGAGGCCAAGAGATAGTAAAAGAGTCATGCCATCTACATAAGCCTATCTACATAATTAAGAATATCTCTCCAAAAATATGTCAGCAATAAGAGAGAAGTGTAACCTCACCATTAGTACTTCGTAGAAGATTCACATCCTTTTCTTTGTAATCCAACATTGTTTAATGCACGATCTCATTCTCTTATTTTTATTTTTTCTTGGTTCAATTCACATCAAACATTATTTCACAATCGGGTATATCTATTCTTGTTTAATCAAGCTTGTGGCTTCTAGCAATGGAATCTTAGCTTGGATGGTTCAGTGGAATTAGTCTCTATACACAAATAATGTTCAACAATAAAAAACACAGACAACCTGTCATGAGACAATGTGTAAGAAGAATTACCTTACAATGGCAAAGTTGTGTAAATATAAAGAAGATAGTTTGTGAAATCAACAAAAAGAGGAAAAGGGTCATAAAGAGAAAACATTGGAAAAGTGCATGAAAGAGAAAACACAAGTGGTTGGGAAAACATAGAGGATCAAATAAATGAGGAAATCATTGCACGATATAAATTAAAAGCTAACAATGTGTTGTCTAGATAGGTAGCCTTGTTCGAATATTCACTAATACTAAGAAGGGGGGGTAAATCGATATTAGGCACTTTTTACCACTTTTAACCTCAACATTTAAACATTAAGTTATCAACAATTTATCATTTATAATTCCATTCAAGATATCATCAACATGTAACCACAAATACACATTACACAAGAATTTTAGGTGGAAACCCAAATGGGAGAAAACCATGGAAATATTTCTTATATATCAGAAGAACGAGTTGTAAAGCACGCAACACTGTAGTTTTTGAAATACCATAATAAAAGAGCTTGAGAGCCAGATCTTTGTGGATGTAGCCCAGGAGGGGGTGAACCACGATAAAACCTATGTTTTTTGATTGAATGTTTATATCTCTCTTATTGTCTATGAGTAGATGTTAGAATGATGTAGGAACGAATTACAGTACATGCATGAATGAGAATAACAATATATTTCTTTAATAACTAGATAGAAGTCACAACGCGCAAGTCACAAATCCCCATTTAGTCCTGGATTGCAATCACTTCATGAGTATTGTAGTCACCCATTAAGACTATATCGGGTGAGATTGTGCAGTGTACTCTGTGTGTTGCACTGCCTTCTGGTTTACCAGGAGGGCCGATAGTTTTAGAGGCTTTGTTGGATCCCTAATAGACCTAAACCTGGGTCAATCATGTTAAAGGTATAAATAGATAAGAAACCAACAAATGGTTCCATTGGTAGTTGGAACAACATAGGATTGAGAGGATGGAATCTGTTGAAGATTTGTCAAAAGAATGATCGATCTATTGATGATCAGTTAAAAGAATGATTGATCGATGGAAGGCATTTCAAAAGAATACAAAATTGGACGACAAGAAGGTGAGAGAATGCATCGCTAGAAGGGAATGTTGAGACCATGGAATCCCACAAAAGAAGAGATCGAAAGCTAGATGAAGACAAAGGAGCTAGAGTTCGCACAAAAAGATAACAGAAACCCTAGAGTAACACCGCACAAATATCTTGAGAAGTATGTGTTTACTGATCTGGATGAAGTGTTTTTCTGTGATTTTCCACACTTATTCCATGAGTGGATATTGAGGTTGAAGGATAACCACACAACAAATAGGATCCGACAGTTAGAGTGGACCTCAGTTCAGATCACACATTTACAACAGGTGAATAACAAATTCACCCACGCAGTAGATTTTTGGCTCGAGGACATTGTAGGAGGCTTTATAATAGAATTTGCAGTAGATACCGCGAATTCATACAATATAACATAGCAAGAGTTTCTACGTGGGCCTCGGGGAAGGTACATTAGATCATTGTATACTTCTATTAATATATTTGTAACACACCCACCCTTCTGAAGGAGCTTCTATAGTGTAAAGCCTTTAAATTTTTGTTTTTGTTCTCCCGCGTGAACAAGCACCCCTTCCATGTGACCACTACCTGTGACCACAAGCCTAATTGAAAGGTGCTTCGTGACTCCTGTCATCAGGTATTCACATTCGAGTCAACCTTGACTCACCTGACTTCCAAACTCCCAAACTAAGAGCCTAGGCCAGTGCTAGCTCCATTCCTTAACCTCCATCCATATGACCCCTCATTATGACTCGGGACACAAACCTCAAGAACTTTGTTTCTTTGCGTATTGCGAAGGTGGAAATTATTCCATATCCTTTCTTCGAAATCCAAAAATACGAACTCGCGATATCAGATCAATGGTCCACAATCTCCCGTGACCTAGTAGCTTAGATAGACTCTTCGTGAATATGGAATTCATGTTTATTGAATATGGGGAGTCGCTCACCTTCCTTCTCCCGATCCCCAATATATCCTTGGACAATCAACAGTCCATGTCCTATCTTCGATCGATGGCTGCGATGAAATCACGAACTTGGATTCGCAAGTTCTCACGATTCCTATCTTTAAATTACTAAGTTGCGAGTTAGCGAAATATCGATCTCTCGCCACGTGTCCTTCAATGCAGATGGCTAGGATTGCTATGGCTGTGAGCTCCCCGGGTATTCACCTCTGCTCCTTACAAATATTCTGAGGTATGAATACAAGAACTCTCGGATTTGCTACCACCTATCCTCTGACGATGGGCAGTTTCGATTAACTTCGAAAATTTGGTACTTCGTGAAAGTCCACTCTCCTATGCACTTTCAAAGGGTTAGACCTCATGCACTTTCCTCTAGATCTCATGTCTATGGTCCTCCATTCATAGATTCAAGGAACGGGATCTGTCCTCTCCCTGTGCGTGAACTCCGAGTTCAAAGATACAATGGTTGAGGTTACTTCGCAACTTCGGGTTTTAGAGGTTTTGTTCACACCAACCCATGACCTTCCCGATACGTGAACTCAGAAATCGTGGATCCAAGGGCTAGAAGGGGTTAACTCCCACGCTCTTTCCCATAGCCAAAGACCATGACAACCCTTGGCTCCTTTAGTACAAATCTCATCTGTCCGTCCTTCGGACAAGGAAAACTTTTCCCTTTCGGTATTTTCCTATCACTATTTTTCTGAGTTCTCACCCCAAACGGGTTAGGGACTTGGGTTTGGAAATTCACACAGCACGGGGTTAGGGGAGAGTATTATCTTCATACTGATGGTTTCAAGTCTACACGATATTTCCTATCTCAACCATTTTACGACTTATGCCCAGGAAGCCCTCCAGAGTGAAATTGGACATATAATTTATCAGTGGGAAGTATGAGTTCCCAAGGAGATGGAAGCATACACATAACATAGTCATTTCACACATAGATGGTCATACATGCATATATATATATATATATATAAACTGATAAATCATTCATCATTATAACTCAACAATTAAGGTCGAGAGAAGACTTATCAGAATCAGACAATGTGAAGCGACTACTGGAAGGAGTTCCTGTTTCTACCAAGCCTTAAGCTTAATCACTTCAAACAGATTTACCACTAGCCACCCCCAAGCTAGACCATGATTCTCTGCAACACCAACTTTTATTCTCGCTGAGCTAGAATAGGGATAGAGGTTACTCTCCTCTTCCTAGAGGATCCTAGCAATGGTTTATACAATACCAAGCAAAGAGGACTAGCCTCGCTTATCAGCTTGTATCATAACCTTCTCTGTTATTTCTTGTTTCCAAAATGCTTAGTTTTTCAATTCTTCCTTGAATCCCCGAGATTCACGTCCTGTCTTTGCACTCTTTCCAAGCATGTTCTTTCATCTACCTACCACACCTTCCCTTCTCGCCTCTTTCATTAGGGTCGCGTGTGGCCCGAATTCCCAGTCAGCGGTCAAGTATGGGAGCCTTACGGATGAGTGCTTACACACCCCATCCCTCATTAACTCTTGAGGAGATCTTCCCACCCACCAACCTGACTCTAATTCATTTCTAGGTCAGAGGACAGTTCTGGTCTTGAGTAATTAAATTCAGTAATGTATTGGTTTGGTGAATTTTAACACAACACTTGTCCATTTTATTAGTAAATAATTAGGTTCAGATTCATCTACCTTTCAAACAAAGGTCCATTGAATCAATATTCACACATATAAAGTTTTTCATAGTCTTTTGGCCATTTACAATTATATTTACAAAATGGGGGAAACATGGTTTCACAATTCCCTCCCCCTAAAAGGAACATCATTCTTGATGTTTTATCTATTAGCATGTTTTGTATGTACAGAAGTGAACAAAAATTGGTACGCCTATCTCATGGCATCCTCCATTTCCCACGTGGCCTCATCTAGGCCAAAGTGTTTCCACTGCACCTCGACCTGTGCAATGGTTCAGTTCCTGAGTGGGGTTTCCTTCCTGTCTAGTATGCACTGAGGTTTTGGTAGGAATTCTCCCTCGGGTTCCACCTGGATCACAGACCAGTCAATTATATGATTAGAATCATGTACATATTTCTTCAGCAATGAAACATGGAAAACATTATGTGATTTTACTATGGGAGGAAGTGCTAGCCTATAGGCTACAGGTCCCACTCTATCTAGAACTTCAAAAGGTCCACAATACTGAGGTGCCAACTTGGTACAAGCTCCCATCCTCAGGGAAATCTTCCTAGGCCTAACTCTGAGATAAACATGGTCTCTTGTCTTGAATTATCTTGGGGTTCTCTTTTTGTTGACATAAATTTTCTGTCTATTCGAAGCGATTTTCAGATTTTGCTTTATCTGAATCACTTGTTGTTCCATTTATTTCAACAAGTCGGGTCCAATCATGATTTTGTTCACGAGATTACTCCAACTGACTAGAGTGTTGCACAACAAACCATAGAGGGCTTTGAAAAGGCTCATCTTTAGTGATTCTTGGTAGCCATTGTTGAAGGAAAATTCCATCAGTGGTAGGTAATCTTCCCACTTTTTAGGTTGATGCATTACATGCATCCTTAGCATGTCTTCTAGTATTTGGTTCACTCTTTCCATCCGTCCATCAGTTTGAGGATGATAGGCTGCGCTAAACAATAATTTGGTCTCCAGGCCAACCATCAAGGATTTCCAAAAGTTTGAAGTAAATTTTGTGTCTCTGTCAGTCATGATCTCCTTAGGCATTCCATGTAGTCTGAATATCTCCTTCATGAATATGTTGGCAATATCTATTTCCTTGCAAGTCGATTTGACAAGAATAAAGTGAGCAGACTTTCTCAATTTATCCACTACTGTCATGATGGCGTCATTTTGCCTAACCAATGTTGGTAATCTGATGATGAAATCTGTGGAGATGGTCCCCCATTTACATTCTGGGATTGGTAGAGGTTGTAATAATTCTACTTGGTGCTGGTGTTCTTCTTTAACTTGTTGGCACTCTAGACATTTAGCTAAATACTCGGCTATGTCTTTCTTCAATCCAGGCCAATAGAATTGTTTCCTGGTGGCCCTAACCATCTTCTGATAGCCTGAATGGCCGGTGTATGTTCTCTTGTGCGATTCATCCATTATGAACCTCTTTAAGACATCACAACTTGGAATATATATGTTTTTTCGGTAAGTCAACAGACCTCCATCTAGCATCTAGTTGCCTTCATACTTTATCCCTGTGGGTTCTTGCTACAGGTATGATGTCACGGTTTGGAAGAATGTGTCTGTTTCTTGTGCATCCCTAACTCCTTCCCTGAAATTCATCTCGCAAGTTCCCACCACTGCCAGGTGAATTTTTTTCATACTTTTGCTAAGGGCATCGACCACCTTATTTTCCTTTCCTCTGATATGTTTTATTTCAAAATCAAACTCGCTAAGGAGGGCCATCCACCTACCTTGTCTAGAATTGAGTTTTGGTTGGTCAAATAGGTGCTGCAATCCACAATGGTCTGTCATAAGTACAAATTTTCTACCCAGGAGGTAATGCCTCCACATTTTCAAAGCGTGCACTATGGCGGCCAAATCTAGATCATGGGTCACATAGTTGACTTCATGTTCATTCAATTTTTGAGATTCATAGCAAGCTATGCTTCCTTCTTGCATAAGGACTCCTCCAAGTCCTTCCATGCAGGCATCTATGTACACAAGGAAGTCCTTATCAGGAATGACGATCTTCAACATGGGCGCATGGGTTAGAAGCTGTTTTAGTGACTAAAAAATTGCTTCACATTCCGGTATCCAAATGAATTTAACCCCCTTCCTCTGGAGGGCAGTGATTGGACAACCAATCTTGGAAAACCCTTTTATAAACCTCCTATATTATCCTTCTAAACCCATAAAGGATCTGATATCTGAAACATCCTTTGGGGTAGGCTATTCCATGATGGATCTGATCTTGTCAGGGTCTATTGCTACCCCTTCTTCAGATATGACATGGCCCAAGTAATGTATTTGATTTTGGAAAAAGGCACACTTGCTAAATTTGGCATAGAGTTGATGCTAATCTCTTAGCACTTGAAGTACAAGTCCAGGATGTTCCTCATGTTCCTCTCTATTCTTGGAGTAGATTAAGATATCATCAATAAAAACCAATACAAACTTGTCTAGGAATTTGCTAAGTACATTGTTCATCAAGCACATAAAGGTGGCAAGGGCATTCATTAATCCAAATGGTACTACCACAATTTCGTAGTGACCATATCTTGTCCTAAATGCAGTTTTGTTGATGTCTTCATCCTTGATTTGGAATTTATGGTATCCAGATCTCAAGTCAGTCTTTGAGAAAATGGTAGCACCCCCCAATTGCTCAAACAAGTCATCGATTCTAGGTAAGGGGTATTTTTTCTTTATGGTTACCTTATTGAGCTGCCTATAATATATGCACAATCGAAATGTACCATCTTTCTTCTTCACAAACATGACTGGTGCTCCCCATGGAGACACGCTAGGTCAGATGTAGCCTTGTCCATCATTTCCTTTAGCTGTAGTTTGAGTTCAACTATCTCGGGTGTACTCATCCTATAGGGGGTCCTAGATATTGGTACCACTCCAGGTGCAAGTTCTATTGAGAAGACAATGTCCCTTCTCGGAGGTAGACCCAATACCTCTTATGGAAACACATATCTATACTCTCTTAGTATGGGGTGGTCTTCTAGGCTTGGCCTGTCATCCTCAACAGATCCCAACACCTATATTGGATATAGAGGACACCCCTTTCTGCAATACTTTTTCATTTGAAGGGTTGATATTCGTCTCACTGAGACATGCTTTTGAATCCCTTGGAGGTTTATCTTTCTTCCTTCTTCATTTACAAATTCTATACAACTTAGTTTTATATGCATCTAGCCAGTCCATACCAATCAATAGGTCATATGATCCTACGAGAAGTATGTTAAGGTTAGTTTGGGTGGGAAATCCATCCATAGTGAATTAACAAGCTGGTACGACCTCCACTATTTTTCTTTTGGTGCTAGTGGCTAACTGTACCAACCATGGCTTAGCATGTTTATGTGGATTTAATTTACACTTATCAATAGCTTGACGGTCCACATAACTCAAATTTGAACCATGGTCAATTAAAATAGATACTAGATGGTTGGCGATCATACCTTCCATCTCCACCACTAAAGCTTCGTGGTCGTCCTGTTTTTTATCCATGACTACATAAATTCATGGCATACTCCTGGCCACCTCATTGACAGTGGTGGATTCTTGGATGTTTTAATTCTCCTACTGTTCTGTTGTCTATGTGGACAGTCCCTCAGTAGATGTTCTTCTCCACAACCCCAACATTTCAAGGGTTCTTTCTTTGGGTTATCTGTCTTTCCTGGGGTTGATCCAAAAGGTTTATTTCCACTCTAGAAGGGGAAATTATGTTGGCGTACACTTCAAGAAGGAAATCTCATCCTTGAATCCTTCTTATAGTTTTTAAATCTTGGGGGTTTAAACCCCTTTTTCTGGAACCCCAAACTATTCTTCTACTTCCAGCCTTCACAAGGTTCAGTCTGAAGCCCAAGCTGTTCATAAAAATATCCTTCCTTTCAGATAGTGTCTTCTAGGGTCTTTGGTTCATCAAACTCAATTCTGTTATGATAGTCCTTAGGTAGCCCACTGATAAATCGCTGCACCTTTTCCTTTTCCTCTTTTATGTAGGGTATGTACCTTAGCAACTCAAGGAATCTGGTGACATATTCCTCTATGGTGAGTTTCTCGTCGAGATATTTTTTTGATAGATACTTCTTCCTGAAGTATTTCTCAAAGCGTTCCCAATATAGGTCCTCTTCATGAATCTCTTTCACATTCTTAAGGTCTTCCCACCAAATGGAAGCCTTTCCATTCAGCTTGAAAGTGGATATTTGGGCCTTCAAGTTTTTAGAGAAGTCATGGGCTCTGAAATACGTTTTTAGTCCAAGATGCCAGGCCTCTGCCTCCTCTCCCTTCTTAATATCACCTTCAAAAGAGGGTGGTTTGGCCTTCCTGAATTCTTCGAGCTTATGAATTTTGGAATTCTTTCATTTCTTCCATTTTCTTTGAGAATTTGAACTAATTGTACTACTGGAAGATCCCTCTGAATTGCCAGTTTCCTTTCCATAGGATTCGTCCGATGCTTGTCCCCTGTCTCTAGGTTGGACCTATATTGAGGCACTCCTCCCAGTGCGACCACTTAAAGGGCCATGTTTTCATTTCTCAGGTGGACTTTGACTCCTATTTTTCTATCGTCGGTCCACATGATTGGTGTCACATCCATGCTGCAGTTGTCTTTGTATGTTGGATAAACTCTACAACAAGACTATATTAATTTCCATTTTCTTCTCTTGCTCTTTTATCAATCTATTTTTGTCAGCCTTTCATCTCTGTAATTCGACCACAAGACTCCTCACAGTCTCAGCCAGGTCCAGAGGGGTCTCTACCGCCCTCCTCTCGTCAGACTCTTCATATCTATTATGGGAGCCATCCCCCACTTCATGGTGTGTCACCATTCTATATGTTTTCAGTTTCCCACAGTTGATCGACCGCTTGAATGCAGACAAAACACTTGTTGTTAGATAACATTATATTAGTTCATAACCAACACATAATTCACATTTCTTAAATACATACACACACAACAGTAAGCTATCATTATTTTCTATACTAAGGGCTTAACCAGACTTTTTAGGAAGAGAGTAAGGTAGGATATCGCCCTTTAAACCCCTTAATGTGGTCTTTACACAACTTGTTTAGGAGCCCAAACAGACCAAGTGTTGTAACCATGCTCTAATACCAATTTGTAACACACCCACCCTTATGAAGGAGCTTCTATAGTGTAAAGCCTATACGTTTTTTTTTTTTTTTTCTCCTGCTCGAAAAAGCACCAGGCGTAAGCCCCCCCTCCATGTGACCACTGCCTGTGCCCACAAGCCTAACTAAAAGGCACTTCATGACTCTTGTCATCGGGTATTCACATTCGAGCCCACCTTGACTCACCCAAATCTCGAACTCCCGAACTAAGAGCCTATCCCAACGCTAGTTCTGTTCCTTTACCTCCATCCATATGACCCCTCATTATGACTTGGGGCACAACCCTCAAGCACTTCGGGACTTCACGTATTGCGAAGGTGGAAATTATTCCATCTCCCTTCCTCGAAATCTTGAAATCTGAACTCCCAATGTTAGATCAACAGTCCACAATCTCCCATGACCCAATGACTTAGATCAACTCTTAGTGAATCGAGACTTCACGTTTAGTGAAGATGGAGGGCCGCTCACCTTCCTTCTCTCAATCCCCAATATCTACTTGAAGAATCAATGGTCCACGTCCTCTCTTTGATCAATGACTGCGATCAAATCGCAAACCCGGACTTTGCAAGTTCTCACGATTCCTATCTCTAACTTCCTGAGTTGCAATTCAGCGAAATGTCGATCTCTCGCCATGTGTCCCTTCATGATGGACAAATATGATTTTTGTGGCTCCCATATCCTTGGGTATTCTGTTCTGCTCCTTGCAAATATTCCGAGGTCTAAATCCTCGAACTCCCGGATTTGTTGCCACCTATCCTCTGATGATGGACTGTTCTGATTAACTTCGAAACTTTGGGACTTTGCAAAAGTCCACTCTCCTATGCACTTTCAAAGGCTTATGCCTCATGCACTTTCCTCTGGATCTCACAGATATGGACCTTCTCACATAGATCCGATGAACAAGATTTTTCCTCTCCCTGTGCGTGAACTCCGAACTCATAGATACAATGGTTGACGTTACTTTGCGACTTTGGTTTTCGGAGGTTTTGGTCGCACCAACCCATGACCTTCCCGATACACAAACTTGGAACTCATGGATCTGAGGGCTAGAAGGGGTTAAATCCCATGCTCTTTCCCATAGCCAATGACCATGACAGCCCTTGGATCCTTCTAGACGAATCTCGTCTGTCCATCCTTCGGACAAGGAAAAACTTTCCCTTTCGGTATTTTCCTATCGCTATTTTCCTGAGTTCTCACCCTGAACAGGTTAGGGACTTGGGTCTAGAAATTTACATGGCACGGGGTCAGGGGAGAGTATTCACTTCATACCATTGGTTTCAGGTCTACACGATATTTCCTATCTCGACCATTTTACGACTTATGCCAGGGAAGCCCTCTGGAGTGAAACTAGGCATACAGTTTATCAATGGGAAGTATGAATTCCCAAGGAGATGGAAGCATATGCATAACATATCCATTTCACACAGACATGGTCATACATGCATATATATATATGTAAAAACTGATAAATCATTCATCATTCTAACTCAACAATTGAGGTTAAGAAAAGACTTATTAGAATCAGACAATGTGAAGCGACTACTGGAAGGGGTGTCCGTTTCCACCCAACCATAGGCTCAGTCACTCCAAACGAATTTACCACTAGCCACCCCTGAGCTAGACCATGATGCTCTGCAACACATCCTTTTCTTCCCACTCAACCACAATAGGGACAAAGGTTACTCTCCTCTTCCCGCAGGATCCTGGCAATGGTTTATACGATACCAAGTAAGGAGGACTAGCCTCGTTTATCATCTTGTATCATAAAATTCTCTGCCATTTCATGTATCCAAAACGCTTAGTTTTTCCATTCTTCCTTGAATCCCCGAGATTCACTTCCCGTCTCCACACTCTTCGCAAGCGTGTTCTTCCCTCTGCCCACAACACCTTCCCTTCTAGCGTCTTTCAGCAGGGTCGCATGTCACCCGAATTCCCTGTCAACGGTCAAGTCTAGAAGCCTTACAGATGATTTCCTACACACCCCATCCCTCATTAACTCTTGAGGAGGTTTTTCCACCCACTAACCTCACTGTAATTCATTTCTGGGTCAGAAGACGTTTATATTCCTAAGAAATTAAATCTAGTAATGTACTGGTTTGGTGAAGGTTAACGCAACCATTCTTGGTCCCCTTCACCATCTCTTTCATAGCATTCATGTTCTTTCTAAGTAAATCCCCCTTCCATTAGTCATGCAACATTTTCCCATTTTCTTAGTAAAAATTAGGTTCAGATTCGTCTACCTTTCAAACAAAGTTCCATCGAATCAATATGCACACATATAAAGTTTTCCATATTCTTTTGGCCATTTATAGTTATATTTACAAACTGGGGGAAACGGGGTGTCACAATATTTGTCTATAACAAAGGTGTAATAAAAATGGAGTCAGACAGTTAAACTTTCCTGCATGCCTGGGGGGAGGGGGAAAGCATTGATAGAAAAAGGAGAAATGGAAGGAGAAAGGGATAAAGGAACGAAGGAGGAAGCCTTGGTCCCAATAATGATGGATGACGACTAGATAAAGTGGATCATTGTGACAACTGGAAAGATGCGCAGTGGAGTACCCTACCAATACAAGGTGAAAACCAAGAAGAGAGTCGTATCCACGAGGGAAGGCTTGCCAAGTGATGAAGCAAAGGTAGAGGATCTCTGGGATGTGGAGCATATTGAGGAAATTATTTGTGCAACATATGAGAGGAAGATGAGAGGTCCAAGAGTGGGAGAAGAAGGAAAAAATCCTATCCATATTAATGTCAGTGTGGAACCCATAAACCCATGTGCGACTAACACACCAAAGAGAGAACCATTGTTTAGGCAACCAAATTTTAGAAGAAGGAAGAGAACAGGAAGTACATCTACACAAGGAACAACAATTGGGGAGCCATTTTAGGAAGCATTAGTCAAGTATCTACATGGCGCAGTGGTAGTAGTTCAACATTCAGGATGGAAGGACACGATCCCACCATCAGGTTACCTGAATTCAAAGGCGAAGTGTCAGAGGACCCGGAGAAGAACCTGTTTATCCGTGAAATGATCTATAAAGAAAAATAGATCACAAACGATGACATTAAACTTGCACAGCTAGCGATCACACTAAGGGATCGTGCATTGGATTGGTATATGAGTTTAGCCACAAACAATCCACTAGGGATAAACACAATGATTGTGGATATCAAGAATTTGTTGATAAACTAATTTCATAAGCCAAGTTCAGAGGACCAATACATGAATGCGAGGATAGAAATCTGAAAGAAACCGGGAGAATCTGTATGGGATACTGACTAGAGATTCAAGAGACTGAAAGGAAAGTTGAAATATCTCATGACAGATATGGAGCATAGGCACCTATTCATCAATTCACTATTACCACACATAAAATATCCAATGCGAAAAAAAAAGTTTCAGACATAGGTAGAGGCTCTGCAGTAATCCCTACAACTAGAAGAAAACCAATATCAGAAGACATATCCAACCATCGAAGAGTTGAAGGAGGATTTGTAGAACTTAACATTCTAGCTAAACTAGAACAAAAGTAAGGACAAACGAGAAGTCGTTTGGTGTACCACATGCATGACAGAAGGACACTATAAGAACGAATTTCCAACATTCGTGTAGTACATGATAGCAGGAATTCCAAATCCATTACCAACAAGCAGAATATGGTGCTAAATATGTAAGAAACAAGGCCATGATCCATATCACTGCCCAATGATGCAGAAGTACTAGACAATCCCAAAGAGCTCATATTGAAACTTTTGCAAGTCAGTAGGCCATGATGAAAAATACTGTAGAACGATGGAGTTGATGAGAGAGAGGACATCAGATGCATATAGGGTTCAAGGAGAAATGATGACCGGGAAAGATGCACCTTAGTTTAACAAGGTACCAACCCCATACTACACTATGCAACAACAGTATAATACTGCGCAACAACCATATAACACAACACAACCATAGTACAACGCAACACAATGCCACTACAATACCATGCAGTATAACCAAACACCTCAGTAGAACATGTCGTGAGGGGATCGAGCTGGCTACAGAGGTAGAGGAAGAGAAAGAGGAGGCTTTGGAAGAGGTAGAGGACTAGTGGTATGTCACAACTATCAATAACCAGGACACTATGCTAGAGAATTTCCACTTCCGCTAGGGATTTGTATGTGTTGTCGCACATCATATAATGACACAGAAGAATGTCCTACATTATTATGGAAGATACAGGAAAAGAGGAATCAGAACAATTAGAATGCTCAATGGATTTTAGCAGAAGTGAGGGATGAAGGAAGAAACATCAACATAGTTATGCATGGAGGAGCTAAAACATGGAACGACACAGTACAACTAGAGCTAGTACAACATCATTGGGTGAAGAAGAATGTCGAATCAAGGAAGCAATTTGACATACAGAATGAGAAGGATATATTTAAACAAGCGAGACAAGAATTTTTGAAGCCTGAAACACCGTCAACCTCAACTGTGCAACATAATAAGGAAGTACTAGAGTATGATATGCCTCCATCATTCGATCATACCAAATAAATGCAACCCCTGGAAAAAGTAAGTACAATCGAAGGATTTTTTCAATCATGCGTAAAATTACTAAATGATCCATCCTCTCTCAATGTATTTTAGAATCTGCTAGAAAGATGTAGCGTAGATATGGAAGAAAAGTTAGAATAGAAAATAGTCAGCCACCTACATATAAGGAGAAGAACAAGTAGGGAGTTTAGGCCGGATGCCAACATTGGAGATTTCAACATGGGAGATATCCAGAGATGATTTTAGGGGCTAAATTTCGCTCATGGGCTAATTTCCCATGGTTTTTGCAAAAACGAGATTCGTTATTTTAAAAACGATTCACCCAAATTCTATAGGATAAAATTAATTTACCTTAAAAATTGCCAAAATTTTATAAAAACTATATAAAATACTTAGAAATTTGAATATTTTCACAAAAATATTGCCAAACATTTATAGTTGACATATGAAGGATTAGTAAGATTCGCCAAGGTTTCTACATTTTAAAATAAATTTCCATCCTTAAAATCATCCCTGGAGATATCATACTGGATATAGGATCTGAAGTCAATGTATTACCCAAGAAGACATGACAATGTATGGGAGAGCATGTTAGGATATTCACCCATTGAGTTGAAACTAGAAAATCAACACAGAGTTCTTCCAATAGGGAGGCTGAAAGGAGTAACAGTAGATCTGGATGGAGTGTGGACTAAAGCTGACTTCGAAGTAATAGAGATAGTAGACGACACAACACCTTACCCATCATTGATTGTCTTGGATTAGGTGTTTGATAACCAGGCCATAATCAACTGAAAGACACAGAAAATGACCTTTGATTCAACAGAATATAGGGTCATTGCGCCATTAGACCCATCAGAAGGGGAAAGGTTCATAGAGCCTACTTGCTTGAACTTGGAGGAAATTAGCCAGTTGTACAGAACAACTACGCAAGATGAACATTACGTAAACCCAACTGCAAATGGGATACTAAGTTGGTGGAGCATCACTTCATGTGCATCAGACTCAGATATGGGTTTAGAGAACTGGCTATAGAGGCTACATGAAGTTTCCATAAGAAGATGCGCAAGAATAGACCGCACAGTAAGATGGGTAGGTATGGAGATAAGGGAACCACCCATCTTCCATGGGGTGAACGATATAGAAGCATTCTTGACACATTACGAAGATGAAGTGTTATAAAATCAGAGAATCTTAGCGCTAGATATAGCACTCAAGGCCACACTCGCAAGATGGTGGGGAGCACATAAGAAAACAATCAAGTATTGGTACCAATGTAAGGTGTTTCTGTGCATTAGGTTTGGTGCAGAACAAAGAAGCAACCAACAACATAAATATGATGAACAGGGGGCACCAAAGGAACACTTGTAGAAGTGCAGAGCGTTGTGGAAAATAACATCCCCAAGGCAATGGCATCATCATTTCGTATACACATTAGAGGGTACCCCAACAAACTGGTATATAGAATAGGAACTGCGTAGAGGAACTATGAGCTAGACAATACTACAACATAACTTTATAGTTACTTTCTCATTTGAACATGAGAACCCCAACATAGATGAAACACTTAAGAAAATAAGAGGGGTGATATTCATTAAGGAACTAGAAGTCTAACTCATAACAGAGGAACAACAACATAATAGATAGACAATTAAAGAACTATTGTCATGCTACCATGTGCAAGAAGAAGTACCAGATGAAGACAATCCACGTGATATTCAGATTGAGGAAGCTGAAGGAGAAAGAGAAGTGGAAGGTCCACCTCTAGGATCATAAGTAATTGTTGCGCCGATCAAGGTAAAAGAAGTCAACATTGGGACAACTAAGAACCCCAAAATGGCCATCATTGGAGACTACTAGGATGAGCAAATAGTGGAAAGCATAACAAATTTATTGTGTGAGTATAGTGGCTTGTTCCCCACAACATTCACAGAAATGAAGGGCATAGCAGGAAAGCTAGGTGAAATGAATATACCACTTAGAGCTGAGGCAAGACCGATTAGACAATGACCATATAGACTAAATCCTATATATAAGAAAAAATTCAAAGATGAGATCAATAGGATGATGGAAGATGGAATCATAGAACACATGGAAGAATTAGAATGGATAAGCTCGATGGTAGTTCAGGAGAAAAAACAAGGCAGGATAAGAATATGCATCGAATTGGGGAAGATGAATGGTGTGTGCCTACATGACCCACACCCTACACCGTTCACAGATGAGGTGTTGGAGAACATAGGAGGAGAGGTAGTTTATTCATTCACCAATAGATTATTGGGCATAGATGATTTTAGGGGTGAAATTTCTCTCATGGACGAAATTAAGAGGTTCCAAATTTTGATTGGGGTGAATTTTTTGTATTGTATTGGTTTTTTTATTATTTTATTATTATCCCCTAATTTATTTAAAAAAAAATCATTGATAGGGTTAGCCCAGGATTTTATGAGGGAAAGGGATAAAAAATTAAATTTTGTCCATGAAATTTCCAACCGCAACCTCCATTCACCCGATTTCTATAGATATGGGAATTACTGATAACGAATTCTCCCTTCCATTTGATATATTTCAGTATTTATGCTTTAATTTGCTTGAATTTCTGGTTATGAGGCAAATACAAACTTTCGTTCACCCAATTTTAAACAAAAGGGGGATTTGTTACCAAGAGAGAAAAGATTTCCTTTGTTTTCTTTTCAATTTATGGAGAGTTAGCGAATTCCTTTATTGGATTTTTTGGATACGGAAAAATTAGAGATTACTAGGTGCAATCAGTTTCAATTTCTATAAAACAACTTTACCATAGTTTGGATTAGATGGGGAATGGGAGAAAGGGGGGAAGTGGAATGCAACGATATGAAGGAGGTGGTGAGAGTGAGACTGTTATGCCTACATGGATTTAGGACAAGTGAAAGCATTATGCAAAAGAAAGTTGGGAAAGGGTAAAATTTGGTGTTGGAGAGAATGGATCTTTGCTTTCCAGATGCACCTTTCCCTGCCCAAGGAAAATCAGACGTGGAAGAACATTTTCCTCCCCTTATTATGAATGGTTTCAATTCAACTCTGTAAGTACTTATTTTACTACCACGATTCCCTATTGAGAACTTCAATTATATAAAGTTTGGTGTTGTTTCTCTATGAGAGAAAATTTTAGGATACTATGGTGTTCATCTTCCAGCTTAAATCTTAAGGGAAATAATTTTTTTATATCAATGAATTTTCATAAGTTAGTTTGTAGTCTTTTTGAATGGAAAACAGAGCTTAGAAAATTTGGTGACTATATTTTTTCAAATCCATGTAAAGATTTTCCTAGTTGTGATGCATATCATGCCTAATTTTTAAAACCCTAATTTTAATGAGCATATTCCTTCATTTATGAGCTGAATAAATAAAGTTGTATCTCTTATAGAAGACATATCCTGAGAGATGTATGCCAAAAAGGCACCAACAAGCACCTTGAAAATGTATATTGGTTTGTTTGATTAAAATATTTAGAATTGGAAAGAGTCTTTGTTGATGATATATGTCCAACAACCTCTAGCAACCTTCTTAGTTTTTTTATTTTGACTTCGAGCTGGTGAGACTCAATGCTAAAATGTATCTCTCCATTTATTAGATGAACATGTTCTCTCAATGGCTTGGGAGGTTCAAACTACTCCCATGTCTAACTATGAATGGTCTAGTGAATGCATTTTAGCGATTGCCTATGGTACTAATAATTCTCTTATTAGTCCCTGCCGAAGGCTAGGACTCTAGCGTTTGCTAGAGCGTTGACCTTCAATTAGTTTGTGGTTGACCAAATGTATTTTTGTATGATATTCAAAGTTTTGAATAGGAAAAATAATATAATCATTTTTTAAATATTTTATTTACTTTTATTTGACTTCCTATTGGTTAATGATCTTCAACTCTTATTGTCGAGTTTATTTTATGCATTTACATATACATTTATGTATCATAAGTTTGGGCGTTTACATTATGAGAAATCCCAACAAGGATTAGGAAATCTTGACACAAAGATCTACATTATATTGACTGCCTAGTGTCTTCCTAATGTTTTTGGAAATCCTGACATACATATTTTTAGTTGCTAGGAAAAGATCTACATTATATTGACTATCAAACCCACAGAGGGCTTTAATAATTGCAGCCATTGTCTCCACCGCCTTGACAACACCATCAAACCAATCAATTCATGTATGTGAGGGATTTAAAAATTGTGGCCACATTAAAAATTGTGGCCACCATCTCCACCGCCATGAGAACATCATCAAACAGATCGATCAGTGTATGTCAGGGCTCCATTTTACCACCTCAATAGTACAAGATTTTCAAAATAATTCTCTGCACCGCCTCACCGCATTTTATATTCGTTGTGATTGATTGCTTGCTACTCTTCCATCCATAGATTTAGTTTAATCCCCGCATCCCAGTGGGGTGATTGCTACTCTTCCATCCATAGATTTAGTTTAATCCTCTGCATCCCAGTGGGGAAATTGCTACTCTTCCATCCATAGATTTAGTTTAATCCCCTACATCTCGGTGGGTCGAGAGAGAAGGTGGGATGGATGGAATAGTATTCAGAATCAGAAGATTGGATTGTATGTAAGATTCATGAGTATTACCATAATATAAATTTTGTGTTCTTCTTCTTTTCAGTTTCTATGAGATCATACACTTACAAGTAAGTGTATGATCTAATTTTTGTCCCTGTAAATATCATATAATGAATGAATAACTATCAATAACGAATGAATAACCATCAATAATGAATGAGTTACAATTTTATATTTACTAGCAGAATTCATTCAAGATATTTATCCATATGATGGAGTCAGAATTGTGCATTTTGAAAAAACTTCATCCAAAATCTTGATTTAAAACTTGTGAATTCTCTTCGGAGTTTTCAAAGTAGTTGCATTTGTTGGAAGAATCATTCCATTCTTCTTCTTCTCAACGCCACTGTCCAGGCCAATGTGTTATTTTGCATTTCTCCTATAGGTAACTTATTTTACCATTTCCAGTTGCTGCTCCTCCAACTTCCTACAACACCACTGGATGATATTGATATTGATATTGCCTTTCCACAGTCTTCTAATGTCCCTAGATTCAAGATCCAGTTCCCCAAGTTGCTCACTAAGTGGAAGATATCTTTGTTGCGATTTGGAAAGTTGACTAAACCTAGAATGGATTTGCAGTCTCCCTGTGTTGAATATGTCAGGACTAGTATTTCTATGGACCATGTTGTTCCCAGGAAGAACAGATCGTTCACTGTGAAATTAAAGGTCATGGAAGTACCTCTGGTCTCTCTTTTCACTCGAGGTAATTCAAAGGGTTCCAAGAGAGATGACAACAATCATGGGTTGCATAAGAAATCAGAGGATTATGATGATAGAGAAGGAAAATATAAGAACATGGATAGAGATATCATTCCATGTTCTTTTTCTTGTACAGAAAACTAGTGTTCCAACCTGTTAACATTAGACATTCACTCCCCTTCAGTTGGTGCTTGTTCCTATAGAGAAAACTAGTGTTCCATCTTGTTAACATTTGTTGTACAAAAGAATAGGGTTTGAGCATGTTCATGTAAACAAATTGGTTGTGTTGAGGCTTGTTAGGAATTTTAAATTCAAGTTACAGATACAACTTCAGAGCATGTTTTCCTCACCACTTGGCAAACATGTGATATTGGTGTTTCCATTTTTGATAAGCACAAACAATATAACACTGACATCTATTGTGTGTTCCATTTTTAATATTTCACGCATAAACTGGTCATTCTACACAGTTACCAAGTCTGATATGTCATAGGTTAGGTGGTGGGTCTATGCAGCAAAGCTTGAGAAACCACCTCATCGGTTGAAATTTCTGAAAGATTCACTAAACGATAGGTCGGTAGTTCGTGTCTTTATCCGCAAAAAAGCTTCAATCAAACAAAAGTTAAACCAGCCTAGCCCTGACTGTAAAGGTATCCTCCTCTTGCTTTCCTTGCCAATGTAGCTTCAGGACTTCTGTCAAGAAGACATAAAATTTCTGTCAAGAAGTCGGAAAATTTAAAGATTTTGTCTATCAAGACAATGGATAATTTATGTCAAGAAGTCGGACAATTTAAATATTTTTGTTCGAAGCAGAATTCCAACTCTGCTCTGAAATATGTAGTGGTAGCACTGGTTGGAAATGCAAACTCCTTTTAAACTGCATGAGGATGCACAATATCCATAAAAAACTGCTTTTACTTTCCACGGAAAGTTCGCAAAAACTGTTTACAAAACCAGAAATCTTGACCACTTCATGATGATAATAATAATAAGAAATTTACTACAACCTATGCTGGTTCAAAATGCATGGAGTTGGCTTCCCAGCCATCCTTTAGACACCACAACAAGTACACCGGAAGGCTATGAGATTGTCATGGCCTTTGAACTAAGGCTTGACATGAAGGTTGGATGAACGTATGTGTTTCTTTTTCTTGTGTTTCATTGATTCATGTCCATCCCCAATTTAGAGACTTCAATGGAGCATCGAGCTTCATTTGGAATTTTATTTCATTGACTCGAAGCCACTGGGTCTCATTCAATCAAACATAAACTATAAGCTAAGGAGATTCAATCCCACCAACTAATAACAATAATTAGGGTGTAAATGATGGCATATTGCGTATAAAAGTTGGCTTAGTGTGTTTACTGATTGGCTAGAATTCATTTATTCCTCTGATGAGTAGCTTGTTTCAGATTTGGATCATTTCATGTAATGGATTTGTATGGCCCCGGATATGGGTCAAGTGGGTTACGTCATTTTGTCATTCAGATTTAGTTAATACCATTATGTGTTTCAATAATTGTAGTAATATAGCAGTAAATGCAGCTAGAGAAGATGTGATTAGTAAAGGATCTAAGTACTTTTCAATGTTTTGGGAAAGGTGTTTTTCCATCTACCCCAAAAGGCTTACCATGAGTGCCTAGTAACTACAATCCTATTGATTTGGATTTTATAGCTTCCTCATACTCTAGTACGTTAGCAGTTTTGGTGTTATTGGCATTGATACTTCCCTGCCCTTCTAAAGAGTATTCTCCTCTGCTCCTTGCAAATCTTCCGAGGTATGAATCCTTGAACTCCCGAATCTGCTTCCACCTATCCTCTGATGATGGATGGTTTCGATTAACTTTGAAACTTTGGGACTCCACAAAATTCCACTCTCCTATGCACTTTCAAAGGCTTATACCTCATGCACTTTCCTCTGGATCTCACGGCTATGATCCTCTGCACATAGATCCGATGAATAAGATCTTTCCTCTCCCTATGAGTGAACTCCGAACTCATAGATACAGTGGTTGAGGTTACTTTGCGACTTTGGTTTTTGGAGGTTTTGGATGCACCAACCGGTGACCTTCTCGATACACGAACTTGGAACTCATGGATCTAAGGGCTAGAAGGGGTTAAATCCCATGCTCTTTCCCATAGCCAACGACCATGACAGCCCTTGTCTTCTTTCGAATGAATCTCGTTCGTCCGTCCTTTGGACAAGGAAAAACTTTCCCTTTCAGTATTTTCCTATCACTATTTTCCTGAGTTCTCACCTCGAACGGGTTAGGGACTTGGGTTTGGAAATTTACATGGCATGGGGTCAGGGGAGATTATTCTCTTCATACCGATGGTTCTAGGTATACACAATATTTCCTATCTCAACCATTCTATGACTTATGCCCGAGAAGCTCTCTAGAGTGAAATTGGGCATACAATTTATCAATGGGAAGTATGATTTCCCAAGGAGATGGAAGCATACACATAACATATTCATTTAACACAGAGATGTCCATACATGCATATATATATATGTAAAAACCGAGAAATCATTCATCATTCTAACTCAACAATTAAGGCTGAGAAAAGACTTATCAAAATCAGACAATGTGAAGCGACTACTGGAAGGGGTGCCCATTTCCATCCAACCATAGGCTCAGTCACTCCAAAATAATTTACCACTAGCCACCCTCTAGCTAGACCATGATTCTCTGCAAAACATCCTTTTCTTCTCACTCAGCCACAATAAGGACAAAGGTTACTCTCCTCTTCCCACAGGATCCTGGCAATTGTTTATACGATACCAAGCAGGGAGGACTAGCCTCGTTTATCAGCTTGTAACATAACCTTCTCTGCCATTTTATGTATCCAAAATGCTTAGTTTTTCCATTCTTCCTTGAATGCCTGATATTCAATTCCCATCTCTGCACTCTTCGCAAGCATGTTCTTCCCTCTGCCCACAACACCTTCCCTTCTCGCCTCTTTTAACAGGGTTGCGTGTGGCCCGAATTCCTAGTCAATGGTCAAGTTTGGAAGCCTTACATATGAGTTATTACACACCCCATCCCTCATTAACTCTTGAGGATATCTTCCCACCCACCAACCTGACTGTAATTCATTTTTGGGTCAGAAGACGTTTATGTTCCTAAGGAATTAAATCTAGTAATGTATTGGTTTGGTGAAGGTTAATGCAACCATTCCTGGTCCCCTTAACCATCTCTTTCATAGAATTCATGGTCTTTCTAAGTACACCCCCCTTCCATTAGTCATGCAACACTTGTCCATTTTCTTAGTAAAAAATTAGTTTCAGATTCGTCTACCTTTCAAACAAAGTTCCATCGAATCAATATTCACACATATAAATTTTTACATAGTCTTTTGGCCATTTATAGTTATATTTACAAATTGGGGGAAATAGGGTATCACAATATTTCTCTATAAAAAAGGTGTAATGACAATGGAGTCAGAACATTAAACTTCCCTGCGTGCATGGGGGGAGGGGGGAGGCATTGACAGAAAAAGGAGAAATGGAAGGAGAAAGGGATAAAGGAAAGAAGGAGAAATCCTTGGACCCAATCATGATGGACGACGACCAGAACAAGTGGATCATGGTGACAGCTAGAAAGACGCGCAGTGGAGTACCCTACGAATACAAGGTGAATACCAAGAAGAGACCTGTATCCATGAGGGAAGGCTTGCCAAGTGATGAAGAGGAGGTAGAGGATCTCCGGGCTGTGGAGTAGATTGAGGAAATCCTGCGTGCAACATATGAGAGGAAGAAGAGAGGTCCAAGAGTGGAAGGAGAAGGAAAAAATCCTATCCATATTAATTTCAGTGTGGAACCCATAAAACCACGTGCGACTAACGCACCAAAGAGAGCACCATCATTTAGGCAACTGAATTTCAGAAGAAGGAAGAGAGTAGGAAGTACATCTACACAAGGAACAACAATTGGGGGAGCTAGTTTAGGAAGCATTGGTCAAGTATCTACATGAAACAGAGGTAGTAGTTCAACATTTAGGATGGCTGGACATGATCCCACCACCAGGTTGCCAAAATTCAAAGGATAAGTGTTGGAGGACCCGAAGAAGAACCTGTTTATCTATGAAAATATCTGGGAAGCAAAATAGATCACAGACAAGGACGCTAAACTTGCACAACTAGCGATCACACTAAGGGATCACACACTTGATTGGTATATGAGTTTAGCCACAAAAAATCCACCAGGGATAACCAAAATGATTGTAGATATCAAGAAGTTGTTGATAAATGAATTTCAGAAGCCAAGTTTAGAGGACCAATACATGAATGCGATGATAGAAATCCGAAAGAAACCAGGAGAATCTGTATGGGAAATTGACTAGAGATTCAAGCGAATGAAAGGAAAGTTGAAATATCTCATGACAGATATGGAGCATAGGCACCGGTTCATCAATTCACAATTACCACACTTAAAATATCCAATGCGACAAAAAAAGTTTCAGACATAGGTAGAGGCTCTGCAGGAAGCCCTACAACTGGAAGAAAACCAATATTAGAAGACAGATCCAACCATCGAAGAGTTGAAGGAGGATCTGTAGAACTTAACATTCCAGCTAAACTAGAAAAAAGTAAGGACAAATGAGAAGTCGTTTGGTGTACCACATGCACAACAAAAGGACACTATAAGAATGAATTTCCAACATTCGCGTAGTACATGGCATCATGAATTCCAAATCCATTACCAACAAGAGGATTATGGTGCAAAATATGTAAGAAACAAGACCATGATCCATATCACTTCCCAATGATGCAGAAGTACTAGAAAGTCCCAAAGATCTCATATTGCAACTTTTTCAAGTCATTAGGCCATGATGACAAAGACTATAGAATGATGGAGTTGATGAGAGAGAGGACATCAGATGCATATAGGGTGCAGGGAGAAATGATGACCGGGAAAGATGCACCTTAGTTTAACAAGGTACCAACCCCATACTACACTATGCAGCAACAGTATAATACTACGCAACAACCATATAACACAACACAACCACGGTACAATGCAATGCAACCCGACTACAATATCGCGCAGTATAACCAGACACCTCAGTATAACATGCCATGAGGGGATCGATCTGGATACAGAGGTGGAGGAAGAGAAAGAGGAGGCTTTGGAAGAGGTAGAGGACTAGTGGTATGTCACAACTATATATAAGCAAGACACTATGCCAGAGAATGGCCATTCCACCAACGACTTGTATGTGTTGTCACGCATCAGATCACGACACGGAAGAATTTCCTATGTTATTAGGGAAGATACAGGAAAAGAGGAATTAGAACAATTAGAATGTTCAATGGATTTTAGAAGAAGTGAGGGATGAAGTAAGAAACATCAACATAGTTACACATGGAGGAGCTAAAACATGGAATGACACAGTACGACAAGAGCTAGTACAATATCATTGGGTGAAGAAGAATGTTGAATCAAGGAAGCAATTTGACATGCAGAATGAGAAGGATATATTTAAGCAAGCAAGACAAGAATTTTTTAATCCTGACACAATGTCAACCTCAACCACGCAGCATAATAAGGAAGTACTAGAGTACAAGATGCCTCCATCATTCGATCATACCAAAGAAATGCAGCCCTTGGGACAAGTAAGTATAATCGAAGGATTTTTTCAAACATGCATAAAATTACTAAATGATCATCCTCTCTCAAAGTATTGCAAAATATGCTAGAAAGATGTAGCATAGATATGGAAAGAAAGTTAGAACAAAAAACAGTCAACCACCTACATATAAGGAGAAGAACAAGTAGGGAGTTTAGGCCAAATGCCAACATTGGAGATTTCAAAATGGGAGATATCATACTGGATCTAGGATCCAAAGTCAATGTATTACCCAAGAAGACATGACAATGTATGGGAGAGCCCATGTTAGGATATTCACCCATTGAGTTGAAACTGGCAAATCAACA
Source organism: Picea engelmannii (assembly GCA_009831015.1). Taxonomy (NCBI): domain Eukaryota; kingdom Viridiplantae; phylum Streptophyta; class Pinopsida; order Pinales; family Pinaceae; genus Picea; species Picea engelmannii. The sequence continues at coordinate 184,745 of ML777870.1, forward strand.
CAAAGTTCTTCCAATAAGGAGGCTGAAAGGAGTAACAATAGATCTGGATGGAGTGCGCACTAAAGATGACTTCGAAGTAATAGAGATAGTGTACAACACAACACCTTATCCATCATTGATTGTCTTGGATTAGGCGTTTGATAACCAAGCCATAATCAACTTAAAGACACGGAAAATGACCTTCGATTCAACGGAATATAGGGTCATTGCACCATTAGACTCATCAGAAGGGGAAAGGTTCATAGAGCCTACTTGCTTGAACTTGGAGGAGATTAGCCAGTTGTACAGAAAAATCGCACAAGATGAAGACTACGTAAACCCAACTGCAGATAGGATACTTAGTTGGTGGAGCAACACCTCATGTGTGTCAGACTCAGATATGGGTTTAGAGAACTGGCAACAGAGGCTACACGAAGTTTCCACAAGAATATTCGCAAGAATAGACTACATAGTAAGATGGATAGGTACGGAGATAAGGGAACCACCCAACTTCCATGGAGTGAATGATATAGAAGAATTTGTGACACGTTACGAAGATGAAGTGTTAGAAAATAAAAGACTCTTAGTGCTAGATATAGCACTCAACGCCACACCCAGAAGATGGTGGGGAGCACATAAGAAAAAAATCAAGTACTGGTACCAATGTAAGGTGTTACTGCGCATTAGGTTTGGTGCAGAACAAAGAAGAAACCAACAACATAAATATGATGGACAGGGGGCACCAAAGGAACACTTGGAGAAGTGAAGAGCGTTGTGGAAAATAACACCCCCAGAGCAATGGCCTCATCATTTTATACACATATTAGAGGGTATCCCAACAAACTGGTATACAAACCAAGAACTGCGCAGAGGAACTATGAGCTGGATAGTACTACAACATAACTTTATAGTTACTTTCTCATTTGAACATGAGAACCCCAACATAGATGCAACACTTAAGAAAATAAGAGGGGTGATATTCATTAAGGAACTAGAAGTCTAACTCATAACAGAGGAACAACAACGGAATAGACAGACAATGAAATAATTGTTGTCATGCTAACATGTGCAGGAAGAAGTACCAGATGAAGACAATCCACACGATATTCAGATTGAGGAAGCTGAAGGAGAAAGAGAAGTGGAAGGTCCACCTCTAGGATTTTTTGTATTGTATTGATTTTTTTATTATTTTATTATTACCCCCTAATTTATTTAAAAACAAAATCGTTGATAGGGTTAGCCTAGGCTTTTATGAGGGAAAGGGATAAAAAAATAAAAAAAAATTGTGAAATTTCCAACCTCCATTCACCTGATTTCTACAGATATGGAAATTATTGATAATGAATTCTCCCTCCCATTTGATATATTTCGGTATTTATGCTTTAATTTGCCTGAATTTTGGGTTATGAGGCAAATACAAACTTTCGTTCACCCAGTTTTTAAAAAAAGGGGGATTTGCTACCAAGCGAGCAAATATTTCCTTTGTTTTCTTTTTAATTTATGGAGAGTTAGCGAATTCCTCTATTGGATTTTCCGGATACGGAAAAATTAGCAATTACTAGGTGCAATCAGTTTCAATTTCTGTAAAACAACTTTGGCATAGTTTGGATTAGATGGGGAATGGGGTAAAGGGGGAAGTGGAATGAAACAAGATGAAGGAGGTGGTGAGAGTGAGATTTTTATGCCTACATGGACTCAAGACAAGTGAAATCATTCTACAAAAGAAAGTTCGGAGAGGGTAAAATTTGGTGTTCGAGAGAATGGATCTTTTCTTTCCAGATGCACCTTTCCCTGCCCAAGGAAAATCAGACGTGGCATAAAATTTTCCTCCCCTTATTATGAATGGTTTCAATTCAACTCTGTAACCCCGCCCAAGGAAAATCAGACGTGGAAGAACATTTTTCTCCCCTTATTATGAATGGTTTCAATTCAACTCTATAAGTACTTATTTTACTACCACAATTCCTTGTTGAGAACTTCAATTATATAAAGTTTGTTGTTGTTTCCCTATGAGGGAAAATTTTAGGATACTATGGTGTTCATCTTCTAGCTTAAATCTTAAGGGAATATTTTTTTTTATATCAATGAATTTTCATAAGTTAGTTTCTAGTCTTTTTGAATGGAAAACGAAGCTCAGAAAATTTGGTGACTATCTTTTTTCAAATCCATGTAAAGACTTTCCTAGTTGTGATGCATATCATGCCCAATTTTTAAAACCCTTATTTTAATGAGCATATTCCTTCATGTATGAGCTAAATGAATAAAGTTATATCTCTTATAGAAGACATATCCTGAGAGATGTATGCCAAAAATGCACCAACAAGGACCTTGAAAAGGTATATTGGTTTGTTTGATTAAAATATTTAGAATTGGCAAGAGTCTTTGTTGATGATATATGTCCAACAACCTCTAGTAACCTTCTGAGTTTTTTAATTTTGACTTCGAGCTGGTGAGACTCAATGCTAAAATGTGTCTCTCCATTTATTAGATGAACATGTTCTCTCAAGGGCTTGGGAGATTCAAACTATTCCCGTGTCTAACTATGAATGGTCCAGTGAATGCATTTTAGTGATTGCCTATGGTAATAATAATTCTCTTATTAGTCCCTGCCGAAGGCTAGGACTCTAGCATTTGCTAGAGCATTGAACTTCAATTAGTTTGTGGTTGACCAAATGTATTTTTGTATGATCTTCAAAGTTTTGAATAGGAATAATAAAATAATCATTTTTTAAATATTTTATTTACTTTTATTTGACTTCCTATTGGTTAATAATCTTCAACTCTTATTGTCGAGTTTCTTCTTTGCATTTACATATACCTTTATGTATCATAAGTTTGGACGTTTACATTATGGGAAATCCTAACAAGGATTTGGAAATCTGGACACAAAGATCTACATTATATTGACTGCCTAATGTCTTCCTAATGTTTTTGGAAATCCTGACATACATATTTTTAGTTGCTTGGAAAATATCTACATTATATTGACTATCAAACCCACAGAGGGATTTAATAATTGCAGCCACTGTCTCCACTTCCTTGACAACACCATCAAACCAATCAATCTGTGTATGCGAGGGATTTAAAAATTGTGGCCACATTAAAAATTGTGGCCACCGTCTCCACTGCCATGAGAACACCATCAAAAAGTTCGATTTATGTATGTCAAGGCTCCATTTTACTGCCTCAATAGTACAAGGTTTTCAAAGTACTTTTTTGCACTGCCTCACCGCATTTTATCTTCATTGTGATTGATTGCTTGCTACTCTTTTATCCATAGATTTAGTTTAATCCCCTGCATCCCGGTGGGGTGATTGCTACTCTTCCATCCATAGATTTAGTTTAATCCCCTGCATTTTGGTGGGTCGAGAGAGTAGGTTGGATGGATGGAATAGTATTCAAAATCACATGATTGGCTTGTATGTAAGATTCATGAATATTACCATAATATAACTTTTGTGTTCTTCTTATTTTTAGTTTCTATGATATCATACACTTACAAGTAAGTGTATGATCTAATTCATGTCCCTGTAAATATCATATAATGAATGAATAACTATCAATAATGAATGAATAACCACCAATAATGAACGAGTTACAAATTTATGTTTACTAGCATAATTCATTCAAGATATTTATCAATATGATGGAGTTAGAGTAGCTGCATTTGTTGGCAGAATCATTCCATTTTTCTTCTTCTCAATGCCACTGTCCATGCCGATGTGTTCTTTTGCATTTATCCTGTAGGTAACTTATTTTACCATGGCCAGTTGTTGCTCCTCCAACTTACTACAACACCACTAGATGATATTGATATCAATATTTCCTTTCCACAGTCTTCTAACGTCCCTGGAGTCAAGATCTAGTTCCCCAAGTTGCTCACTAAGTGGAAGATATATTTGTTGGGATTCAGAAAGTCGACTAAACCTGGCATGGATTTGCAGTCTCCTTGTGTTGAATATGTCGGGACTAGTATTTTTATGGACCGTGTTGTGCCCAAGAAGAATAGATAGTTCACTGTGAAATTAAAGGTCGTGGAAGTACCTTTGGTCTCTCTTTTCACTCTAGGTAATTCAAAGGGTTCCAAGAGAGATGACAACAATCATGGGTTGCAGAAGAAATCAGAGGATTTTGATGATAGAGAAGGAAAATGTAAGAACATGGATAGAGATATCATTCCATGTGCTTGTTCTTGTACGAAAAACTAGTGTTCCAACCTGTTAACATTAGACATTCACTCCCCTTCAGTGGGTGTTTGTTCCTATATAGAAAACTGGAGTTCCATCCTGTTAACATTTGTTGTACAAAAGACTAGGGTTCGAGCATTGGGTTCGAGCATGTTCATGTAAACAAATTGGTTGTGTCGAGGCTTGTTGGGCATTGCAAATTCAAGTTACAGATACAACTTCAGAGCATGTTTTCCTCACCACTTGTTAGGCATGTGATATTGGTGTTTCCATTTTTGATAAGCACAAACAACATAAAACTAACATCTGTTGCTTGTTCCATTTGTAATATTTCACTCATAAGCTGGTCATTCTACGCAGTTACCAAGTCTGATATGTCATAGGTTAGGTGGTGGCTCCGTGTAGCGAAGCTTGAGCAACCGCCTCATCAGTCAAAATTTCCGAAAGCTTCACTAAATGATAGCTCGATGGTTCGAGTCTTTATCCGCACAAAAGTTTCAATCAAACAAAAGTTAAACAATCCTAGCACTGGTTGTAAAGGTATCCTCCTCTCACTTTCCTTGATAATGTAGCTTCAGGACTTCTGTCAAGAAGACATAAAATTTATGTCAAGAAGTCGGAAAATTTAAAGATTTTGTCTATCAAAAAGATGGATAATTTATGTCAACAAGTCAGACAATTTAAATATTTTTGTCCAAACTAGAATTCCATCTCTTCTCTGAAAGATGTAGTGGTAGCACTGGTTGGAAACACAGACTCCTTTTAAATTGCATGAGGATGCACAGTATCCAGAAAAAACTTCTTTTACTTTCCACGGAAAGTCCGCAAAAACTGTTTACAAAACCAGAAATCTCGACCACTTCATGATGATAATACTAATAAGAAATTTAATAGTTACAGGTTTTCTTTTTTGCAACCTATGCTGGTTCAAAATGCATGGAGTTGGATTCCCAACCGTCCTTTAGACACCACAATAGGTACATCGCAAGTCTATAAGCTTGCCATGGCCTTTGAACTTAGGCTTGACATGAAGGTTGGATGAACTCTGGTATGCGTTTCTTTTGCTTGTGTTCCGTTGATTTCTGTCCATCCCGAATTTAGAGACTTCAATGGAGTGTCGAGCTTCATTTGGAATTTTATTTCATTGATTCGGAGCCACTAGGTCTCATTCAATCACACATAAACTATAAGCTAAGGAGATTCAATCCCACCAACTAATAACAATAATTAGGGTGTAAATGATGGCATGTTGTGTATAAAAGTTGGCGTAGTGTGTTTATTGATTGGCTAGAATTCATTTATTCCTCTCAGGAGTAGCTTGTTTTGGATTTGGAGCATTTCACGTAACGGGTTTGTATGGTCCTAGGATATGGGTCAAGTGGGTTACATCATTTTGTCATTCAAATTCAGTTAATACCATTATGTGGTTCAATAATTGCAGTAATCTAGCAATAAATGCAACTGGAGAAGATGTGATTAGTAAAGGATCTAAGTATTTTTCAATATTTTGGGAAAGGTGTTTTTCCATTAACCCCAAAAGGCTTACCATGAGTTCCTAGTAACTACAATCCTGTTGATTTGGATTTTATAGCTTCCTCATACTCCAGTATGTTAGCAATTTTGGTGTTATTGGCATTGATACTTCCCTGCCCTTCTAAAGGATTTATGTTAGTAGTTTTGGTATTATTGGCATTGACACTTCCAAAACCTTCTAAAGGATTTGTGTATTCGTTTTTGCTTCATGGTCAAGATATCGATTTGCATTCATATTCACTATATATGTTTGATTGTTTGCAAAATTTAGAAGTTATGGCCACTTCAAGTATTTGCATGAAATATGGTTTATTGATTTTGATATTATCTTAATTTGTTTTCATGTGCTTCCATATGGGTTTGTCCAGCTCTTTACTTGCTAAACAATACCATGGAGATTTTGCATTTGTTGTTTGCATTGGAGTACTACCTTAACCAGTGCTTGAGCTGGACCATTTTGTGTACAAGCATTTGGTTTATTTGACAAGGATGGTGTTAGAATTTTAGTCTATCTCCAATATCTTAAATACCTTTTCTGGACTATCTAAGCTTCATTGCGCAGTTTTCAAATATATTGAGGTTCTTAGTTGATAAGAGGTTTTGGATTTTTCCACTTCTGATAATTTTATAATTCTTTGTATATTCTACTAGGCAAGATATTTTGGCTACCCTTGATAACTGTGTATGTGTGGTATTAATTGAAGTAATTTTACTTGGTTTTTTCATTTTTTTTTCAAGTTGATATGGGGTTTCCAAATCTAATTATGGCTTTAGATTTGAAATAATTAACTTCTAGTATTAGTTGTTGATATTTTGTTTATCTCGATTTTTTTTGACATGGTATCCTATAGACTATATCAATTGTAGGCTAAGCAATCCCAAAATTTTGTAAGCTGCAGTGGACATGACAACAAAACCTACATGACAACAGAATTCCTAAATGTAGTACTGAAGCCAGTGTAGGTAGGTGGGCCAAAGATGAGGGCTGCTAAGGGAAAAAGTGCATTTGCAGAATTAGCAAATGCATCGGATTATCCCATGGCTGTAATTTCTTTTGCTAAGGGAAAGGTTCCAGAAACTCATCTTCATTTCATAGGGACTTATTGGGGTGTAGTAAGTACTTCATTCTATGTTGAAATAGTTGTGTCTACAAAAGAATATTTATTTGCAGGGCCCATTCTCAATGACTATAGTTTAGTGGGATATTAATTGCTATTGAACTAGGAGAAAGCTATAATTGTGTATCCTAATAGGGTGACTGTGGGAAATGTGCCTAGTTTTGGGTGTGTTGATGAACTGTATCTTAGAATCCCTTGTGAAGAAGGTGCAACACAAACCCACATGTTTGGAAAATTATCGGCATATTTTTGTACCTGAATGTGTTCCCTTACAAAGTGCACCAAATGAGCCCTTAAAGGTCAATGTGTTGTTCAAACACATCTAGGCAAGGCCTCAAAAATTCTCACCAAATTATGAAGTAAAATTAGTCACACAATTGTCTTTTAGTCAGCTCTGTTCTTATGAGGTACATTTGCAGTGGGATTATTTTTTATATTCACTGATATAAAATGCTTGGTTGCAGGGCATGCTTCAATGCAACTGAGTTGTTTGGCCACCTCTGTTTGGACCATGGTGCCAACATTAACTTTAGTATCTGACATCTCTTCATAATCTATCCAAGGATGGTTTAAGGAGTAGATGTTATCAAGTTTGGATCCCCAAGAATGAAAGAGAGGATATGACAATTACCATTAGAGATGGGTGTCATGAATTTTCACTAACTTGGTTTAGGGAATGCTCCCACTACATATGAGGTTGATGAATAATGCTTCTGAGTCTTTCTCGAGGAATGTTTTTAGGTTCATTGATCTTTAGAAGGTAGTTTGTTTTTCTCTACTTATAGAAGAAATACATATCAAGAGGAAGGGAATGGATTCCTTTATCACTATGTCACAAGCATAGACAACAATCTTGCTCAAGTCTTTTTCCCAATTATGATAAAATATTAATATCCTTATTTTATTTTGATCTAAAATCAACATTCTGGTAGATGCTTAACCAAAAGGTGATTTAGAAGATAAACTTCAAAACCTTATGTTTGATTGTTGGTTGTGCCCATAGATAAATGTCAAAGCGATGGAAATACTTTTTGTCTCTTTCTCAATTCAAAGTATGATTTTAGGTTGCATTCATACAATCAGCCTAAAGGGGAAGGGTGATAGGGTTGGGGCTTCCAAATCTGTTGGATGCATACTTACATTAAAATCTTGCCAAACATATCATTCAACAATTTCTAGCTTAGACAAAAGGTTAAAGTATCTTTTAAGGAGTCAATTTAAAATTTAGACAATTTTTAAAGCGAATGTAAATATATTCTAGGTTGTGTAGGTTTGTTTAAATTTTCCTGTAACAAATTGCATACAATTCTACCTTTGTCAGTGCCTTCTAGCAGCATTTGTCATCTTGATTCTCTATTATCTTCTTGGATGAAGAGGTACTAGATTCACCTATAGGGATCTTGCACCTACACTGGATGCATACTGGGTTTTGGGATCCACACCCAAAACTCCTTGTTTGGGGAGTTTCTTCACTTGGTGCATTTTTTATCATCTGAATGGCACACAGTTAGCATGCAATTTGTTGGGTGTGTTTCCCCTACTAGAAAATTTCTGCAGCAAAGGTGTCAAATCTTGGAAAAAATGATAGAAAAAGGCATACATGGTGGGTGTCAATGTCTTGTCTCAAGAGGAAAGCATTCATCTTGTTAAAGGCATGTCTTGTTGTGCCCTTAAATTATGTATTCGCACTGGTTTTTGTGGGAAAAATCCACATTAACTTTGTAATCTAATATATGATGTGTTTGTAATGTAATATATGATGAAATCATAGTTTCACATGGAACTAAAAATTCCCACCAGATTTTGGATAGAATAGGAAGGAAGAATTATTGGAATAATGGGCCATATAGTGGTCCCATATCCCATGCTTTGGATGTGGCCTTCTTTCATGCCTATTCCTATAAAAGTATGGATTTAGACTATGTAGCACAAGACCAAGTATAAGAGCTTGTATACAAGTATGAAGGTAGACTAGGTAGCACAAGACCAAGTATAAGAGCCTATACAAGAGTGATACTAGTAAAAGGGTAGGACAAGAGTCAATACAAGAACTTGTACAAGATCCAAGCCAATAAAAGAGCTAGGACAATACAACAATGAGGCCAAGAGATAGTAAAAGAGTCATGCCATCTACATAATCCTATCTACATAATCAAGAAAATTTCTCCAAAAATATGTCAGCAATAAGAGAGAAGTGTAACCTCGCCACTAGTACTTCATAGAAGATTCACATCCTTTTCTTTGTAATCCAACATTGTTTAATGCATGATCTCATTCTATTATTTTTTTTTTCTTGGTTCAATTCACATCAAACATTGTTTCACAATCTATATATGGGTATATCTATTCCTGTTTAATCAAGCTTGTGGCTTCTAGCAATGGAATCTTAGCTTGGATGGTTTAGTGGAATTAGTATCTATACACAAATAACGTTCAACAATCGAAAACACAGACAACCTTGTCATGGGACAATGTGTAAGAAGAATTACCTTACAATGGCAAAGTTGTGTAAATATAAAGAAGTGGGTTTTTGAAATCAATAAAAAGAGGAAAAGGGTCATAGAGAGAGAACATAGGAAAAGTGTATGAAAGAGAAAACACAAGTGGTTGGGAAAACATAGAGGATCAAAGAAATGAGGAAATCTTTGCATGATATAAATTAAAAGCTAACAATATGTTGTCTTGGAAAGGTAGCCTTGTTCGAATATTCACTAATACTAAGAGGGGGGGTGGGGGGTGGTTAAATCGATATTAGGCACTTTTTACCACTTTTAACCACAACATTTAAACATTAAGTTATCAACAATTTATCATTTATAATTACATTCAAGATATTATTAACATGTAATTACAAATACACATTACACATGAATTTTACATGGAAACCCAAATGGGAGAAAACCATGGAAATCTTTCTTATATATCAGAAGATTACATTCATAGGAAACACCAACTTCCAAAACTCTCTAGCACCAACTAGAAGGAGTCTCAATACTGATACATAATCATCATCACACATAAGAAACTCAACCTGTCACTATAACTATCACTAATACTGATACATAATCATCATTACACATAAGAAACTCAACCTGTCAATGTAACTGTCACTGATACTGATACATCATCATCATCAAAATTGACACAACCCCAATAACACCATAAAATTCATGCCAAAATCTCTAAGAAAATCCTCCAAATCATGTGCTCAAAATCACCATGATATGCATCAAACCATTTTCCAAGATATGCCTCAAGCATGTGTTAAGACCTCAATATATCTATGATATTACAAAATATTCAAGACATGCCTCAAACATGTGTCATTACCTCCAAGATATGTGTTGGATGTAGGCCGAATCAGAAAGAAAGGATATTTTGGGAAGAAAGGCATGTAAGAGGAAAGCAACAACTGAAAGGAAAAACATCACACATACATGCATGGAAGACCTAACAACATTAGGGTTAGGGTTTTTGTAATACAATGTAATGGTTGGTGAGTCAGAAACGCATATAAATAGATACCTAGGAGGTCTAGGTAAGGGGTCTGGAGTTGAAAGGTTCAGACTATGGGGTGTTACTCGCGTGAGAAGGAGTAACTAGTCTATAAAACTATTGTAATGTGATCCAATCTTTTAAGTTGTTGAGATGTAGAGGGTTAGGAGGGTAGATATCAAGGGTTAGATCACAGGACGAGGAGCCTAGTGTGATATAGTCCTTATCATAATAGATCTCGACCTGAATGAGAACGAGTTGTAAAGCATGCGACGTTGTAGTTTTGGAACTACCATAATAAGAGAGCTTGAGAGGCAGATCTTTGTGGACATAGCCCAGGAAGGGGTGAACCACGATAAAATCTGTGTTATGTGATTGAATGTTTATATATCTCTTATTGTCTATGAGTAGATGTTAGAATGATGTAGGAATGAATTACAGTACATGCATGAATGATAATGACAATATATTTCTTTAATAACTAGATAGAAGTCACAATGTGCAAGTCACAGATCCCCATTCAGTCCTGGACTGCAATCACTTCATGAGTATTGCAGTCACCCATTAAGACTATATCGGGTGAGATTGTGTAGTGCACTCTGTGCATTGCATTGCCTTCTGGTTTACTAGGAGGGCCGATAGTTTTAGAGGCTTTGTTGGATCCCTAATAGACCTAAACCTGGTTCAATTATGTTAAAGGTATAAATTGGATAAGAAACCAACAAATGGTTCCGTTGGCGGTTGGAACAACATAGGATTGAGTGGATGGGATCTGTTGAATATTTGTCAAAAAAATGATCAATCTGTTGAAGATCTGTTAAAAGAATGATCGATCAGTGGAAGGCGTTTCAAAAGAATACTGAATCAGATGACAAGAAGGTGAGAGAATGCGCCACTAGAAGGGGATGTTGAGACCGTGGAATCCCACAAAAGAAGAGATTGAAAGCTAGATAAATACAAAGGAGCTAGAGTTTGCGCAGAAAGATAACAGAAACCCTAGAGTAACACCGCACAAATATCTTGAGAAGTATGTGTTTACTGATCTGCATGAAGTATTTTTCTGTGATTTTCCACACTTATTCCATGAATGGATATTGAGGTTGAAGGATAACCACATAAAAAATAGGATCCGACAGTTAGAGTGGACCTCAGTTCAGATCGCCCAATTACAGCAGGTGAATAACAAATTCACCCGCGCAATATATTTTTAGCTCGATGACATTGTAGCAGGCTTTATAACAGAATTTCCAATAGAAACCGTGAAGTCATACATCACAACATAGAAAGAGTTTATACGCGGGCCTCGGGAAGGGTACATTATATCGTTGTATACTTCTATTAAGATATTTTTAACACACCCACCCTTATGAAGGATCTTCTATAGTGCAAAGCCTCTAAATTTTTATTTTTGTTCTCCTGCGTGAACAAGCACTAGGCACAAGCCCCCCCCTCCATGTGACCACTACCCATGACCACAAGCCTAACTAAAAGGTTCTTCGTGACTCCTGCCATTGGGTATTTACATTTGAGCCAACCTCAATCCATATGACCCCTCGTTATGACTCGGGGCCCAACCCTCAATCACTTTGGGACTTCGTGTATCGGGAAGGTGGAAATTAGTCCATATGATTTCTTCAGAATCCAAGAATATGAACTCCCGATGTCAGATCATTGGTCCACAATCTTGCGCGACCCAACGGCTTAGATAGACTCTTCACGAATCAAGAATTCATGTTTATTGAAGATGGAGGATTGCTCACCTTCCTTCTCCCGATCCCCAATATATCCTTGGAAAATCAACGATCCACATCCTCTCTTCGATCGACAGCTACGATGAAATCGCGAACTCGGATTCGTGAGTTCTAACGACTCCTATCTTTGACTTCCCGAGTTGCGAGTCAGCGAAATATCGATCTCTCACCATGTGTCCCTTTGTGACATATGGCTAGGATTGCTGCGGCTCCCATCTCCCTGAGTATTCACCTTTTATGCTTGCAAATATTCCGAGGTCTAAATCCTCGAACTCCTGGATCTGCTACCACCTATCCTTTGACGATGGGCGGTTCCAATTAACTTAAAAAATTCAAGACTTTTTGAAAGTTCACTCTCCTATGCACTTTCAAAGGGTTAGACCTCATGCACTTTCCCTTGGATCTCATGTCTATGGTCCTCCGCACATAGATCCGACGAATGGGATCTGTCCTCTCCCTATGCATGAACTCCAAGCTCATAGATACAATGGTTGAGGTTACTTTGCGACTTCGGGTTTCATAGGTTTTGTTCGCACCAACCCATGACCTTCCCGATACACGAACTCAGAACTCATGGATCAAGGGATAGAAGGGGTTAACTCCCACACTCTTTCCCATAGCCAATGGCCACGACAACCCTTGGCTCCTTCAGGACGAATCTCATTTGTCCGTCCTTTGGACAAGGAAAACCTTTCCCTTTTGGTATTTTCCTATCACTATTTTTCTGAGTTCTCAACCCAAACAAGTTAGTTACTTGGGTCTGGAAATTCACATGACACGGGGTCAGGGGAGAGTATTCTCTTCGTATCGATGGTTTTAGGTCTACTCGATATTTCCTATCTCAACCATTTTACGACTTATGCCTGGGCAGCCTTCCTGAGTGAAACTGGGCATACAATTTATCAGTGGGAAGTATGAGTTCCCAAGGAGATAGAAGAATACGCATAACATAGTCATTTCACACATAGATGGTCATACATGAATATATATATATATATATATGTAAAAACTGAGAAATCATTCATCATTCTAACTCAACAATTAAGGTCAAGAAAAGACTTATCAGAATCAGACAATGTGAAGCGACTATTGGAAGGGGTGCCTGTTTCCACCAAACTATAAGCTTAATCACTCCAAATGGATTTAACACTAGCCACCCATGAGCTAGATCACAATTCTCTACAACACAAAATTTTATTCTCACTTAGCCACAATAGGGACATAGGTTACTCTCCTCTTCCTGCATGATCCCATCAATGGTTTATACAATACCAAGCAAGGAGGACTAGCCTCTCTTTTCAGCTTGTATCATAACCTTCTCTTCTATTTCCTGTTTCCAAAATGCTTAGTTTTTCCATTATTCCTTGAATCCCCGAGATTCACTTCCCGTCTCTGCACTGTTTTCAATCATTTTATTCCCTCTGCCCACCACACCTTCCCTTCTCGCCTCTTTCATTAGGGTCGCATGTATCCCAACTTCCTAGTCATCGATCAAGTTTGGAAGCCTTATGAATGAGTTCTTACACACCCCATCCCTCATTAACTCTTGAGGAGGTCTTCCCACCCACTAGCCTGACTGTAATTCATTTCTGGGTCAGAGGATAGTTCTTCTCCTGAGCAATTAAATTCAGTAATGTATTGGTTTGGTGAAATTTAACGCAACCATTCATGGTCCCCTTCACCATCTCTTTCATAGAATTCGTGGTCTTTCTAAGTACACCCCCTTTCCATTAGTCATGCAACACTTGTCCATTTTCTTTGTAAATAATTAGGTTCACATTCATCTACCTTTCAAACAAAGGTCCATCGAATCAATATTCACACATATAAAGTTTTCCATAGTCTTTTGGCCATTTATAGTTATATTTACAAACTGCGGGAAACAGGGTGTCACAATTCCCTCCCCCTTAAAGGAACATCATCCTCAATGTTCTAACTATTAACATGTTTTGTATGTACATAAGTGAACAAAAATGGGTATGCCTATCTCATGGCATCCTCCATTTCCCATGTGGCCTCATCTGGGCCAAAGTGTTTCCACTGCACCTTGACCTATGCAATGGTTAAGTTCCTGAGTGGGGTTTCCTTCCTGTATAGTATCGATTGAGGTTCTGGAAGGAATTCTCCCTTCGGTCCCACCTGGATCATAGAACAGTCAATTATATGATTAGAATGATGTACATATTTCTTAAGCAATGAAACATGGAAAACATTTTGTGCTTTTACTATGGGAGGAAGTGCTAGCCTATAGGCTATACGTACCACTCTATCTAGAACTTCAAAAGGTCCACAGTACCGAGGTGCCAACTTGGCACAAGATCCCATCCTCAGGGAGCTCTTCCTAGGCCTAACTCTGAGATAGACGTGGTCTCTTGTATTGAATTCTCTGGGGGTTCTCTTTTTATCGACATAATTTTTCTGTCCATTCTGAGAGATTTTCAAATTTTGCTTTATCTGAATCACTTTTTATTCCATTTATTTCAACAAATTGGGTCCAATCATAATTTTGTTGATGGGATTACTCCAACTGACTAGAGTGTTGCATACTCTACCATAGGGGGCTTCGAAAGGGCTCATCTTTAGTGATTCTTGGTAGACGTTGTTGTAGGCAAATTCCATCAGTGATAGGTAATCTTCCCACTTTTTAGGTTGATGCATTACATGCATACTTAGCATGTCTTCTAGTATTTGTTTCACTCTTTCCATCCGTCCATCAATTTGAGGATGATAGGCTGTGCTAAATAATAATTTGGTCTCTAGGACAACCATCAAGGATTTCCAAAAGTTTGAAGTAAATTTTGTGTCTCTGTCAATCACGATCTCCTTAGGCATTCCATGTAATCTGAATATCTCCTTCATGAATATGCTAGCAATATCTATTTCCTTGCAAGTCGATTTGAAGAGAATAAAATGAACGGACTTGCTCAATTTATCCACTACTACCATGATGGCATCATTCTGCCTGGATGATGTTGGTAATTCGATGATGAAATCCATGGAGATGGTCTCCCATTTCCATTCTGGCATTGGTAGAGGTTGTAATAATCCTACTGGGTGTTGGTGTTCTGCTTTAACTTGCTGGCACTCTAGACATTTAGCTAAATACTCGGCTATGTCTTTCTTCAATATAGGCCAATAGAATTGTTTCTTGGTGGCCCTGACCATATTCTTATAGCCCGGATGACCGGTGTATGTTCTCTTGTGGAATTCATCCATTATGAACCTCTTCAATACATCAAAGCTTGGAATATATATCATGTTTCAGTAAGTCAACAGACCTCCATCTAGGATCAGGTAGCCTTCATACTTTAGCCCTGTGGGTTTTTGCTCCAGGTACGAGGTCACGGTCTTGAAGAATGCGTCTGCTTATTTTTTATTCCTGACTCTTTCCCTGAAATTCATCTCGCACATTCCCACCACTGCCAGGTGAATTGTTTTCATATTTCTGCTAAGGGCATCGACCACCTTATTTTCCTTTCCTCTGATATGTTTGATTTCAAAATTAAACTTGCTAAGGAGGGCTATCCACCTAGCTTGTCTAGCATTGAGTTTTGGTTGGTCAAACAGGTGTTGCAATCCACAGTGGTCTGTCATAAGTAAAACCTTCCTACCCATCAGGTAATGCCTCCACATTTTCAAAGCGTCTGCTATGGCAGCCAAATCTAGATCATGGGTCACATAGTTGACTTCATGTTCACTCAATTTTCGAGATTCATAGCAAACTACACTTCCTTCTTGCATAAGGACTCCTCCAACTCCTTCCTTGCAGGCATATGTGCACATGAGGACGTCCTTATCAGGATCATCGATATTCAACATGGGCACATGGGTTAGAAGGTGTTTTAGTGACTGAAAAATTTCTTCACATTCCAGTGTCCAAATGAATTTAACCCCCTTCCTCTGGAGGGCAGTGATTGGACAACCAATCTTGGAAAACCCTTTTATAAACCTCCTATATTATCCTGCTAAAACCATCAAGGATCTGCTATCTGAAACATCCTTTGGGGTAGGCCATTCCATGATGGATCTGATCTTTTCAGGGTCTACTACTACCCCTTCTTCAGATATGACATGGCCTAAGTAATGTATTTGATTTTGGAAAAAGGCACACTTGCTAAATTTGGCATAGAGCTGATGTTGATCTCTTAGCACTTGAAGTACAAGTCCAAGATGTTCCTCACATTCCTCTCTATTCTTGGAGTAGATTAATATATCATCAATAAAAACCAATAAAAACTTGTCTAGGAATTTGTTGAGTACATTTTTCATCAAGCACATAAAGGTGGTAGGGGCATTGGTTAATCCAAACGGTACTACCACAAATTTGTAGTGACCATATCTTGTCCTGAATGTGGTTTTGTTGATGTATTCATCCTTGATTTGGACTTGATGGTATCCAGATATCAAGTCAATCTTTGATAAAATGGTATCACCCCCCAATTGTTTGAACAAGTCATCGATTCTGGGTAAGGGGTATTTGTTCTTTATGGTTACCTTATTGAGTTGCCTATAATCTATGCACAATCAGAATGTACCATCTTTCTTCTTCACAAACAGGAATGGTGCTCCCCATGGAGACACGCTAGGCCAGATGTAGCCTTTGTCCATCATTTCCTTTAGCTGTAGTTTGATTTCAACTATCTCGGGTGTACTCATCGTATAGGGGGTCCTAGATACTGTTACCACTCTAGGTGAAAGTTCTATTGAGAAGTCAATGTTCCTTCTCGGAGGTAGACTTGATACCTCTTCTGGAAACACATATCTATACTCTCTTAGTATGGGGTGGTCTTCTAGGATTGGCCTATCATCCTCAACAAATCCCAACACCTGTATTGGATACAGAGGACACCCCTTTCTTCAATATTTTTTCATTTGAAGGGCTGATATTCGTCTCACTGAGACATGCTTCTGAATCCCTTGGAGGTTTATCTTTATTCCTTCATTTACACATTCTAAGGTTTTGTGGTAACAATACAACTTAGTTTTGTATGCATATAGCCATTCCATACCAATCAGTAGGTCATACGATCCTACAGGAAGTATGTTAATTTTAGCTTGTTTGGGAAATCCATCCACAGTGAATTGGCAAGCTGGTATGACCTCCACTATTTTTATTTTGGTGCTAGTGGCTAACTGTACCAACCATGGCTCAGCATGTTTATGTGGCTTTAATTTACACTTATCAACAACTCGAGGGGCCACATAACTCAAATTTGAACCAGGGTCAATTAAAATAGATACTAGATGGTTGGCGATCATACCTTCCATATCCACCGCTAAAGCTTCACGGTTGTCATGCTTGTTATCCGTGACTGCATAAAATTTTGGCATACTCCTGGCCGCCTCATTGACAGTGGTGGCTTCTTGGAGGTTTTAAATTCTCCTACTGTTCTGTTGTCTGTGTGGATAGTCCCTCAATAGATGTTATTCTCCACAACCCCAACATTTCAAGGGTTCTTTCTTTGGGTTATCTGTCTTTTCTGGGGTTGATCCAAAAGGTTTATTTCTTCTCTGGGAGGGGAAATTCTACTGGCATACACTTCAAGAAGGAAATCTCATCCTTGAATCCTTCATATAGTTTTTAAATCTTGGGGGTTTAAACCCCTTTTTCTGGAACCCCAAACTATTCTTCTGCTTCCAGCCTTCATGAGGTTCTGTCTGAAGCCCAAACTATTCATAACAATATCTTGACTTTTAGATAGTGTCTTCTAGGGTCTTTGGCTCATTAAACTCAATTATGTTATGATATTCCTTAGGTATCCCACTAATAAATTGCTGCACCTTTTCCTTTTCTTCTTTTATGTAGGGTACGTACCTCAAAAACTCAAGGAATTTGTTGACATATTCCTCTATGGTGAGTTTCCCCAGCTTGAGTTCATAGAACTCTTTAGTCTTCTTGTCGAGATATTCTTTCGACAGATACTTATTCCTGAATTATTTCTCAAAACATTCCCAGTATAGGTCCTCTTCATGAATCCCTTTCACATTCTTAAGGTCTTCCCACCAAATGGAAGCCTTTCCATTCAGGCTGAAAGTGGATATGCGGGCCTTCAAGTTTTCAGAGAAGTCATGGACTATGAAATACATTTTTAGTCGAAGCAGTCAGGCCTCTGCCTCCTCTCCCTTCTTAATCTCACCTTCAAAAGAGGGTGGTTTGGCCTTCCTGAATTATTCGAGATCATGAGTTTTGGAATTCTTTCGTTTCTTCCATTTTCTTTGAGAATTTGAATTGATTCTACTACCAAAATATCCCTCTGAGTCATCAGTTTCCTTTCCAGAGGATTCGTCTGATGCTTGTCCCATGTCTCTAGGTTGGACCTTTCTCGAGGTACTCCTCCCAATGTGACCACTTAAAGGGCCATGTTTTCATATCTCAGGTGGACTTCAACTCTTCTTTGTCTGTCGTCGGTCCACATGACTGGTGTCACATCCATGTTGCAGTTGTTTTTGTATGTTGGATAAAATTTATAGCAAGACTTCATTAGTTTCCATTTGCTTCTCCTTCTCTTTTATCAATATCTTGTTGGCGGCCTTGCAGCTCTATAATTCGGCCATGAGACTCCTCATAGTCTCATCCAGGTCTAGAGGGGTCTCTACCACCCTCCTCTTATCATAATCTTCATCTGTATTATGGGAGCCATCCCCCAGTTCGTGGCGCGTCACCATTCTATATGATTTCAGTTTCCCGCAGTTGATCGTCCGCTTGAATGAAGACAAAACAATTGTTGTTAGATAACATTATATTAGTTCATAACCAACACATAATTCACATTTCTCAAATACATACACACACAATAGTAAGCTGTCATTATTTTCTATACTAAGGGCTTAACCATGCTCTAATACCAATTTGTAACACACCCACCCTTTTGAAGGAGCTTCTATAGTGTAAAGCCTATAATTTTTTTTTTTTTGTTCTCCTACCCAAACAAGCATCAGGCACAAGCCCCCCCCTCCATGTGACCACTACCTATGACCACAAGCCTAACTAAAAGGCACTTCATGAATCCTGTCGTCGGGTATTCACATTCGAGCCAACCTTGACTCACCTGAATCCTGAACTCTCGAACTAAGAGCCTATCCCAATGTTATCTTCGTTCCTTAACCTCCATCCATATGACCCCGCATTATGACTTTGGGCCCAACCCTCAAGCGCTTCGAGACTTTGCGTATCCCGAAGGTGGAAATTATTCTATCTCCTTTCTTCGGAATCCTGAAATCTGAACTCCTGATGTCAGATCAATGGTCCACAATCTCCCGCAACCCAATGACTTATATAAATTCTTCGTGAATTGGGAATTGCGTTTAGTTAATATGGAGGGTGTCTCACCTTCCTTCTCTCAATCCCTGATACCTTCTTGAACAATCAACGGTCCACGCCCTCTCTTCAATCAATGACTACAATCAAATCGCAAACTCGAACTTCGCAAGTTCTCATGATTTCTATCTCTAACTTCTTGAGTTGCAAGTCAGCGAAAGGTTGATCTATTTCCATGTGTCCTTTCACAGTGAAAGACTAGGATTGTTGTGGCTCCCAGATCCTCAGGTATTCTCCTCTACTCGTTGCAAATCCTTTGAGGTTTGAATCCTCAAAATCCCGGATCTGCTGCCACCTGTCCTCTGATGATGGATGGTTCCGATTAACTTTGAAACTTTGGGACTTCACAAAAGTCCACTCTCCTGTGCACTTTCAAAGGCTTATACCTTGTGCACTTTCCTATGGATCTCACGTCTATGGTCCTCCACACATAGATCCTATGAACAAGATCTGTCCTCTCCCTGTGCGCGAACTCTGAACTCATAGATACAATGGTTGAGGTTACTTCGTGACTTTGGTTTTTGAAGGTTTTGGTCGCACCAACCTGTGACCTCCCAATACACAAACTTGGAACTCGTGGATCCGAGGGATATAAGGGGTTAAATCACACGCTCTTTCCCATAGACGATGACCATGATAGCCCTTGGCTCCTTCTAGATGAATCTCGTCTGTCCATCCTTTGGACAAGGAAAAACTTTCCCTTTTGGTATTTTCCTATCACTATTTTCCTTAGTTCCCACCCCGAACGAGTTAGGGACTTGGGTCTGGAAATTTACACGATACATGATCAGGGGAGAGTATTCTCTTCATACCGTTGGTTTCAGGTTTACACGATATTTCCTATCTCGACCATTTTACAACTTATGCCCAGGAAGCCCTCTAGAGTGAAAATGAGCATATAGTTTATCAATGGGAAGTATGATTTCCCAAGGAAATGGAAGCATACACATAACATATCCATTTCACACAAAGATGGTCATATATATATATATGTAAAAACTGATAAAGAATTCATCATTCTAACTCAACAATTAAGGCTGAGAAAAGACTTATTAGAATCAAACAATGTGAAGTGACTACTGGAAGGGTTGCCCATTTCCACCCAACCATAGGCTCAATCAATCCAAAAGAATTTACCACTAGCCACCCTCGAGCTAGACCATGATTCTCTGCATCACATCCTTTTCTTCTCGCTCAACCACAATAGGGATAGAGGTCACTCTCCTCTTCCCGCAGGATTGTGGCAATGGTTTATACGATACCAAGCAAGGAGGACTAGCCTCATTTATTAGCTTGTATCATAACCTTCTCTGCCATTTCCTATATCCAAAATGCTTAGCTTTTCCATTCTTCATTTAATCACGAAGATTCTCTTCTCGTCTTTGCACTCTTCGCAAGCATGTTCTTCCCTCTACCCACAACACCTTCCCTTCTCGCCTCTTTCAGCAGGGTCCTGTGTGGCCCGAATTCCTAGTCAACGGTCAAGTATGGAAGCCTTACAGATGAGTTCTTACACACCCCATCCATCATTAACTCTTGAGGAGGTCTTCCCACCCACCAACTTGACTATAATTCATTTCTGGGTCAGAGGACAGTTATGTTCCTAAGAAATTAAATCTAGTAATGTATTGGTTTGGTGAAGGTTAACGCAACCATTACTGGTCCCCTTCACCATCTCTTTCATAGCATTCGTTGTCTTTCTAAGTACACCCCCCTTCCATTAGTCATGAAACACTTGTCCATTTTCTTAGTAAAAAATTAGGTTCAGATTTGTCTACCTTTCAAACAAAGTTCCATCGAATCAATATTCACACATATAAATTTTTCCATGGTCTTTTGGCCATTTATAGTTATATTTACAAACTAGGGGAATCACGGTGTCACAATATTTCTCTATAACAAAGGTGTAATGAAAATGGAGTCAGACAGTTAAACTTCCCTGTGTGCATGGGGGGAGGGGGGAAGCATTGACAAAAAAAGAAGAAATGGAAGGAGAAAGGGATAAAGGAAAGAAGGAGGAAGCCTTAGACCCAATCATGATAGATGACAACCAGATCAAGAGGATCATGGTGACAGTTGGAAAGATGTGCAGTGGAGTACCCTACCAATAGAAGGTGAACACCAAGAACATAGCTGTATCCATGAGGGAAGGCTTGCCAAGTGATGAAGAGGAGGTAGAGGATCTATGGGATGTAGAGAAGATTGACGAAATCCTTCATGCAACATATGAGAGGAAGACGAGAGGTCCAAGAGTGGGAAGAGAAGGCAAAAATCCTATCCATATTAATGTCAGTGTGAAACCCATAAACCCATGTGTGAAAAACATACCAAAGAGAACACCACCATTTAGGCAACCAAATTTTAGAAGAAGGAAGAGAACATGAAGTACATCTACACAAAGAACAAAAATTGGGGGAGCTAGTTCAGGAATCATTTTTCAAGTATCTACATGGCATAGAGGTAGTAGTTCAACATTCAGGATGGAAGGACACGATCCCACCATGAGGTTACCAGAATTCAAAGGAGAACTGTAGGAGGACCTGGAGAAGAACCTGTTTATCTGTGAAAAGATCTGGGAAGAAAAATAGATCACATGCGAGTACACTAAAATTGCATAGCTAGTGATCACACTAAGCGATCACGCACTAGATTGGTATATGAGTTTAGCCACAAACAATCCACCAGGGATAACCAGAATGATTGTGGATACTAAGAGGTTTTTGATAAATGAATTTTAGAAGCAAAGTTCAGAGGACTAATACATGAACGTGATGATAGAAATATGAAAGAAACCAGGAGAATCTATATGGGATATTGACTAGAGATTCAAGCGACTGAAAGGAAAGTTGAAATATCTCATGACATATATGGAGCATAGACACCTGTTCGTCAATTCACTGTCACAACACTTAAAATATCCAATGCGACAACATAAGTTTCAAGCATAGGCAGAGGATCTACAGGAATCCCTACAACTAGAAGAAAACCAATATCAGAAGACAGATCCAACCATTGAAGAGTTGAAGGAGGATTTGTAGAACTTAACATACCAGCTAAAGTAGAAAAAAAGTAAGGACAAAT
This sequence comes from Picea engelmannii, assembly GCA_009831015.1. NCBI lineage: Eukaryota > Viridiplantae > Streptophyta > Pinopsida > Pinales > Pinaceae > Picea > Picea engelmannii. The sequence continues at coordinate 207,207 of ML777870.1, forward strand.
GAGAAGTCATTTGGTGTACCACATGCATGATAGAAGGACACTATAAGAACGAATTTCCAACATTCGCGTAGTACATGGAAACAGGAATTCCAAATCCATTACCAACAAGAGGAATATGGTGAAAAATATGTAAGAAATAAGGCCACAATCCATATCACTTCCCAATGATGCAAAAGTACTAGACAGTCCCAAAGAGCTCATATTGCAACTTTTTCAAGTTAGTAGGCCATGATGACAAATACTGTAGAACGACGGAGTTGATGAGAGAGAGGACATCATATTCATATAGGCTGTAGGGATAAATGATGACCGGGAAAGTTGCACCTCAGTTTAACAAGGTACCAACCCCATACTACACTATGCAGCAGCAGTATAATACTGTGCAACAATCATATAACACAACAAAACCACAGTACAATGCAATGCTACCCCACTGCAATACCGTGTAGTATAACCAAACACCTTAGTATAACACGTCATGAGGGGATCGAGCTGTCTACAGAGGCAGAGGAAGAGAAAAAGGAGGCTTTGGAAGAGGTAGAGGACTAGTGGTATGTCACAACTATCAATAACCAGGACACTATGCTAGAGAATGTCCACTTCCACCAGTGACTTGTAGGTGTTGTCACGCATCAGATAATGACACGAAAGAATGTCCTACATTATTAGGGAAGATACGGGAAAATAGGATAGGAATCAAAAAAATTAGAATGTTCAATGGATTTTAGCAGAAGTGAGTGATGAAAGAAGAAACATCAACATAGTTACGTGCGAAGGAGATAAAACATGGAATGATATAGTACGACAAGAACCAATACAACATCATTGGGTGAAGAAGAATGTCGAATCAAGGAATCAATTTGACATACAGAATAAGAAGGGTATATTTAAGCAAGCGAGACAAGAATTTATGAAGCCTGACACAACATCAACCTCAACCACACAACATAATAAGGAAGTACTAGAGTACGAGATGCCTCCATCATTCGATCATACCAAAGAAATGCAGCCCCTGGGACAAGTAAGTACAATCAAAGGATTTTTTCAATCATGCATAAAATTACTAAATGTTCCATCCTCTCTCAAAGTATTGCAAAATATGCTAGAAAGATGTAGCATAGATAGAGAAGGAAAGTTAGAATAGAAAACAATCAACCACCTACATTTAAGGAGAAGAACAAGTAGGGAGTTTAGGATGAATGCCAACATTGCATATTTCAACATGGGAGATATCATACTGGATCTAGGATCCGAAGTCAATGTATTACCCAAGAAGAAATGGCAATGTATGGGAGAGCCCATGTTAGGATATTCACTCGTTGAGTTGAAACTGGCAAATCAACACAGAGTTCTTCCAATAGGATGGCTAAAAGAAGTAACAGTAGATCTGGATGGAGTGCGCACTAAAGTTAACTTCGAAGTAATAGAGATGGTGGATGACACAACACCTCACCCATCATTGATTGTCTTGGATTAGGCATTTGATAACTAGGCCATAATCAACTTAAAGATATGGAAAATGACCTTCGATTCAACAGAGTATAGGGTCATTATGCCATTGTTAGGACCATATATTGTACCCTTTTTGCCCATATTTTTTGCCATGGTTATACCCTTCATCACCTATATTTAGACTTATATTATCATTCCACTTGACCATTCCAAGGTACATAACGTCCTTTCTCATTACTACACGTTTAATTTGTTTTGCATGATATTTTACATCACTCTTGTACTTAACCATTGATTAGAAGTGCATAAGTGTCTATATCTGCAGAATAGTATTCAAGACCGATGCTCAAACACATAACTGTCCAAGTTGATGCTGAAACACGGAAGCTGCTACACAGTCCGAGGATGCACATGCTGAAACACGGAGCTGCTACACAGTCCGAGGATGCATATGCCGGAACACGAGGCAACTACATGGTTCGAGAAGGCAGATGATGAAACACGGAGCTGTCGCTCCGTTCAGATATGCAGATGCTGAGACACAGTAGAGACCGCCACGATGCTGAAACACGAGCCCTGACAGTTAGCAGTCAGGCCGACATAGTCAAAGGGCACAATTCACGTGGCCAAACAGCCCGTGAATTGCGATGCTGAAACAGCATCAGCAGCTATGAGAAGAAGCTGTTACACCAGCCGTAACAGCAATGCCTCGTCAGCTCCTGTATTAGCATTCGGTTGCATGAGAATAGGACACCCTATGCTGATTTAGAAAGAAGATCCGATTTAGTGTAGGATCCAGATATGCCTTGTAATGATTGTAACGATGGGATTTCTCCTTTAATTCAAAGGAAATCACCATTCGA
>ML777870.1:209621-255922 GCA_009831015.1 Picea engelmannii
ATCTCTTCCCTTTTACACCTGCAAGTGTGCTAGCCCAAGATTTGGTTAAGTGTCCCTGCTCAGACAGGAAGGGACTGCAATGCCTTGTCTTCTGTAGATCTCTTCCCTTTTATACCTGCAAGTGTGCTAGCCCGAGATTTGGTTAAGTGTCCCTGCTCAGACAGGAAGGGACTGCAGTACCTTGTCTTCTGTAGAAACCTTTTTATACCTGCAAGTGTGCTAGCCCGAGATTTGGTAAAGTGTCCCTGCTCAGACAGGAAGGGACTGCCATGCCTTGTCTTCTGTAGATCTCCCTTCACCTCTGCAAGTGTGTTAGCCAGGGATTGGATTAAAGGTTCCTACTCAGAAAGGAAGGAACCAAAACATCCTAATTCCTGTTTACTTTTCTTATATCAGAACTGGGTTAGAGATCCCTGCTTAGAAAGAAAGGAATCAGATTGCCTTGTTCTCTGTAGACTTCAATCTCACAAGTGTGCTAAACAGAAGTAAGGCCCAAGGCTCCTGCTTAGACAGAAAGGAACTAAGTGCTTTGTTCTCTGTTAGATAGAGTTTATTGTTTCTGTATTATTATTTTCATGAGAAAGTTTTGATACTGAATCTCTGTTTGAGAATAAGGGTCCTATTCTCTGATTGCAAGATAGTTGTTCTTTCCCATTGCAATGATGCTTCAAAATGTAATCCAGGATTCTTAATTTAGCTGTAAAGAATTGCAATTAGGGAGATTTCTTTCCTGTGATCTAATTCAGAACTTCAGTTCACTTCAACAATTATAGATAGAATGATTTCTTTACTACAACACTAAATTCTTTTGGAATTGAGCATATACAGTGCGTGGCTATCTTTGAAACAAAAGACTTCCCTGGGTTGATAATTTATGTTTCACTTGGTTGTTTGAAATTAATTAAGCAATTATAGTGACCAACAGCCATTAGACCCATCAGAAGGGAAAGGTTCATAGAGCCTACTTGCTTGAACTTGGAGGAAATTATCCAGTTGTACAAAACAACTACACAAGATGAAAATTATGTAAACCCAACTGCAGATGGGATACTCAGTTGGTGAACTGGCAACAGAGGCTACATGAAGTTTCCACAAGAAGATGTGCAAGAATAGACCACACAGTAATATGGGTAGGTACGGAGATAAGGGAACCACCTAGCTTCCATGGGGTGAACGATATAGAAGCATTCTTGACATGTTACGAAGATGAAGTGTTGGAAAATCATATACTCTTAGCGCTAGATATAGCACTCAAGGCCACACCTGCAAGATGGTGGGGAGCACATAAGAAAACAATCAAGTACTGGTACCAATGTAAAGTGTTACTGTGCATTAGGTTTGGTGCAGAACAAAGAAGCAACCAATAACATAAATATGATGGACAGGGGGCACCAAAGGAACACTTGGAGAAGTGCAGAGTGATGTGGAAAATAACACCCCCAGAGCAATGGCCTCATCATTTCGTACACACATTAGAGGGTATCCCAACAAACTGGTATATAGACCAGGAACTGCACAAAGGAACTACAAGCTAGAAAGTACTACAACAAAAATTTATAGTTACTTTCTCATTTGAACATGAGGAACCCAACATAGATGCAACACTTAAGAAAATAAGAGGGGTGATATTCATTAAGGAACTCGAAGTCTAACTCTTAACAGAGGAACAATAGTAGAATAGACAGATAGTGAAAGAACTGTTGGCATGCTACCTTGTGTAGGAAGAAGTACCAAATGAAGAATATCCATGCGATATTCAGATGAAGGAAGCCGAAGGAGAAAGAGAAGTGGAAGGTCGACCTCCAGGATCAGAAGTAATTGTTGCACTGATCAAGGTAAAAAAAGTCAACATTGGGACAGCTGAGAACCACAAAATGGCTAGCATTGGAGACTACTAGGATGAGCAAACAATGGAAAGCATAAGAAATTTATTGCATGAGTACAGTGGCATGTTCCCCACAATGTTCACAGAAATGAAGGGCATAGTAGGAGAGGTAGGCAAAATGAAGATACCACTCAGAGTTGAGGCAAGACCTATCAAACAATGACCATATAGACTAAATCCTATATATAAGCAAAAAGTCAAAGATGAGATCGATAGGATGATGGAAGATGGAATCATAGAACCCATGGAAGAATCAGAATGGATAAGCCGGATGGTAGTTCAGGAGAACAAACAAGGCAAGATAAGAATATGTGTCGAATTGGGGAAGTTGAATGATGTGTGCCTACATGACCCATACCCTACATCGTTCATGGATGAGATGTTGGAGAACATAGGAGGAGAGGTAGTTTATTCATTCACCAACAAATTCTCGGGCATTATGTTTTTAGGGGTGGAATTTCTCTCATGGACAAAATTATGGGGTTCCAAATTTTGTTTGGGGCAAATTTTTTGTATTGTATTGGTTTTTTTATTATTTTATTATTATCCCCTAATTTATTTAAAAAAAATCATTAATAGGGTTAGCCTAGGTTTTTATGAGGCAAAGGAATAAAAAAATAAATTATGTCCATGAAATTTCCAACCGCAACCTCCATTCACCCGATTTTTACAGATATGGGAATTACTGATAATGAATTGTCCCTCCCATTTGATATATTTCAGTATTTATGCTTTAATTTGCCTAAATTTCGGGTTATGAGGCAAATAGAAACTTTTGTTCGCCCAGTTTAAAAAAAAAGGGGGATTTGCTACCAAGCGAGCAAAGATTTCCTTTTTTTTCTTTTCAATTTATGGAGAGTTAGTGAATTCCTTTATTGGATTTTCCGGATATGGAAAAATTAGAGATTACTAGGTGCAATCAGTTTCAATTTCTGTAAAAAAAAGTTGGCATAGTTTGGATTAGATGGGAAATGGGGGAAAGGGTGAAGTGGAATGCAACGAGATGAAGGAGGTAGTGAGATTGAGAGTGTTATGCCTACATGGATTAAGGACAAGTGAAAGCATTCTGCAAAAGAAAGTTGGGAAAGGGTAAAATTTGGTGTTGGAGAGAATGGATCTTTGCTTTCAAGATGCACCTTTCCCTGCCCAAGGAAAATTAGACGTGGAAGAACATTTTCCTCCCCTTATTATGAATGGTTTCAATTCAACTTTGTAACCCAGCCCAAGGAAAATCAGACGTGGAAGAACATTTTCCTCCCCTTATTATGAATGGTTTCAATTCAACTCTGTAAGTACTTATTTTACTACCACGATTCCCTGTTGAGAACTTCAATTATATAAAGTTTGGTGTTGTTTCTCTATGAGGGAAAATTTTAGGATACTATGGTGTTCATCTTCCAGCTTAAATCTTAAGGGGAATATTTTTTTTATATCAATGAATTTTCATAAGTTAGTTTCTATCCTTTTTGAATAGAAAACGGAGCTTGAAAAATTTGGTGACTATCATTTTTCAAATCCATGTAAAGATTTTCCTAGTTGTGATGCATATCATGCCCAATTTTTAAAACCCTAATTTTAATGAGCATATCCCTTCATGTATGAGATGAATAAATAAAGTTATATCTCTTATAGAAGACATATCCTGAGAGATGTATGCCAAAAAGGCACCAATGAGCACCTTGAAAAGGTATATTGGTTTGTTTGATTAAAATATTTAGAATTGGCAAGAGTCTTTGTTGATGATATATGTCCAACAACCTCTAGTAACCTTCTTAGTTTTTTAATTTTGACTTCGAGCTGGTGAGACTCAATGCTAAAATGTGTCTCTCCATTTATTAGATGAACATGTTCTCTCAATGGCTTGGGAGGTTTAAACTACTCCTGTGTCTAACTATGAATGGTCCAGTGAATGAATTTTAGCGATTGCCTATGGTACTAATAATTCTCTTATCAGTCTCTGCAGAAGGCTAGGACTCTAGCATTTTCTAGAGCGTTGACCTTCAATTAGTTTGTGGTTGACCAAATGTATTTTTGTATGATCTTCAATGTTTTAAATAGGAAAAATAAAATAATCATTTTTTAAATATTTTATTTACTTTTATTTGACTTCCTATTGGTTAATAATCTTCAACTCTTATTACCGAGTTTATTTTATTCATTTACATATACCTTTATGTATCATAAGTTTGGATGTTTACATTATGGGAAATTCTGACAAGGATTTGGAAATAGTGACACAAAGATCGACATTATATTGACTGCCTAATGTCTTCCTAGTGTTTTTGGAAATCCTGACATACATATTTTTAGTTGCTTGGAAAAGATCTGCATTATATTGACTTTCAAACCCACAGAGGGCTTTAATAATTGTAGCCATTGTCTCCACCGCTTTGACAACACCATCAAACTGATCAATCTGTGTATGTGAGGGATTTAAAAATTGTGTCCACATAAAAATTGTGGCCACCGTCTCCACAGCCATGAGAAAACCGTCAAACAGATTGATCCGTGTATGTTAGGGCTCCATTTTGTTGCCTCAATAGTACAAGGTTTTCAAAGTGCTTCTCTACACCGCCTCACCGCATTTTATCTTCATTGTGATTGATTGCTTGCTACTCTTCCATCCATAGATTTAGTTTAATCCCATGCATCCCAGTGGGGCGATTGCTATTCTTCCATCCATAGATTTGTTTTAATCCCCTGCATTCTGGTGGGTTGAGAGAGAAGGTGGGATGGATGGAATAGTATTCAGAATCACAGGATTGGATTGTATGTAAGATTCATGAATATTACCATAATATAACTTTTGTGTTCTTCTTTTTTCAGTTTCTATGATATCATACACTTACAAGTAAGTGTATGATCTAATTCTTGTCCATATAAATATCATATAATGAATGAATAACTATCAATAATGAATGAATAACCATCAATAAGGAATGAGTTAAAATTTTATATTTACTAGCATAACTCATTCAAGATATTTATCAATATGGATTTAGAATTGTGCATTTTGAAAAAACTTCATCCAAAATCTTGATTTCAAACTTGTGACTTCTCTTCGAAGTTTTCAGAGTACCTGTATTTGTTGGCAGAATCATTCTGTTCTTCTTCTTCTCAATGCCACTGTCCAGGCCAATGTGTTCTTTTGCATTTCTCCTGTAGGTAACTTAATTTACCATGGCCAATCGTTGCTCCTCCAACTTCCTCCAACACCACTGGATGATATTGATATCGATATTTCCTTTCCACAGTCTTCTAACATCCCTGGAGTCAAGATCTAGTTCCCCAAGTTGCTCAAAACTGTTACTAAGTGGAAGACATCTTTGTTGGGATTCAGAAAGTCAACTAAACTTTGGATGGATTTGTAGTCTCCTTGTGTTGAATATGTCAGGACTAGTATTTATATGGACCATGTTGTGCCCAGGAAGAATAGGGCGTTCACTGTGAAATTAAAGGTCGTGGAAGTACCTCTGGTCTCTCTTTTCACTCAAGGTAATTCAAAGGGTTCCAAGAGAGATGACAAGAATCATGGGTTGCAGAAGAAATCATAGGATTTTGATGATAGAGAAGTAAAATGTAAGAACATGTATAGAGATATCAGTCCATGTGCTTGTTCTTGTACAGAAAACTAGTGTTCCAACCTGTTAACATTAGACGTTCACTCCCCTTCAACGGGTGCTTGTTCCTATATAGAAAAATGGTGTTCCCTCCTGTTAACATTTGTTGTACAAAAGACTAGGGTTTGAGCATTGGGTTCGAGCATGTTCATGTAAACAAATTGGTTGTACCGAGGCTTGTTGGGCATTGCAAATTCAAGTTATAGATACAACTTCAAAGCATGTTTTCCTCACCACTTGGCAGCCATGTGATATTGGTGTTGCCATTTTTTATAAGAATATACAGCATAACACTGACACCTGTTGCTTGTTCCATTTGTAATATTTCACTCATAAAATGGTCATTCTACACAGTTACCAAGTATGATATGTCATAGGTTAGGTGGTGGGTCCGTGTAGCGAAGCTTGAGCAGCCGCCTCGTCGGTCAAAATTTCCGAAAGCTTCACTCAACAACAGGTCGGTGGTTCGACTCTTTATTTGAACAAAAGTTTCAATCAAACAAAAGTTAAACCAGCCTAGTGTTGGTTGTAAATGTATCCTCCTCTCGCTTTCCTTTCCAATGTAGCTTCAGGACTTCTGTCAAGAAGACATAAAATTTATGTCAAGAAGTCGAAAAATTTAAAGATTTTGTCTATCAAGAAGATGGATAATCTATGTCAAGAAGTCGAACAATTTAAATATTTTTCTTCGAAGCAGAATTCCAACTCTGCTCTACAAGCTATAGTGGTAGCACTGGTTGTAAAATCAAACTCCTTTTAAATTGCATGAGGATGCACGGTATCCAGAAACAACTGCTTTTACTTTCCACAGAAAGTCTGCAAAAACTGTTTACAAAACCAGAAATCTAGACCACTTCATGATGATAATAATAATAAGAAATTTACTAGTTACAGGTTTTCTTTTCTACAACCTATGTTGGTTCAAAATGCATCAGAAGGCTATGAGCTTGTCATAGCCTTTGAACCTAGGCTTGACATGAAGGTTGGATGAACCCTAGTATGCGTTTCTTTTTCTTTTGTTCTGTTGATTCCTGTCCATCCCCAGTTTAGAGACTTGAATGGAGCATCGGGCTTCATTTGGAATTTTATTTCATTGACTCGGAGCCACTAGGTCTCATTCGATCACACATAAACTATAATCTAAGGAGCTTCACTCCCACCAACTAATAACAATAATTAGGGTGTAAATGATAGCATATTGCATATAAAATTTGGCGTAGTGTGTTTACTGATTGGCTAGAATTCATTTGTTCCTCTCAGGAGTAGCTTGTTTCAGATTTGGAGCATTTCATGTAATGGGTTTGTATGGTCCTGGGATATGGGTCAAGTGGGTTACTCCATTTTGTCATTTAGATTCAGTTAATACCATTATGTGTTTCAATAATTGCATTAATACAACAATAAATGCAACTGGAGAAGATGTGATTAGTAAAGGATCTAAGTACTTTTCAATATTTTGGGAAAGATGTTTTTCCATCTACCCTGAAAGGCTTACCATGAGTGCCGAGTAACTACAATCCTGTTGATTTCGATTTTATAGCTTCCTCATACTCTAGTACGTTAGCAGTTTTGGTGTTATTGGCATTGATACTTCCCTGCCATTCTAAAGGATTTATGTTAGCAGTTTTGGTATTATTGGCATTGACACTTCCTAGACCTTCTAAAGGATTTGTGTATCCATTTTTGCTTCACAGTCAAGATTTCGATTTGCATTCATATTCACTGTATCTGTTTGACCATTTTCAAAATTTAGATGTCATGGCCACTTCAAGTATTTGCATGAAATATGTTGTATTGATTTTGAGATTATCTTAATTTGTTTTCATGTGCTTCGATCTAGGTTCATCTAGTTCTTTACTTGCTAAACAATACCGTGGAGATTTTGCATTTTCTGTTTGCATTGGAGTTCTACTACCTTAACCAGTACTTGAGATGGACCATTCTATGTACAAGCATTTGGTTTATTTGACAAGGATGGTATTAGAATTTTAGTCTATCTTCAATATCTTCAATACCTTTTCTGGACCATATGAACATCATTGCGTAGTTTTCAAATATATTGAGGTTCTCAGTTGATAAGAGGTTTTGGTTTTTTCCACTTCTGATAACTTTATAATTCTTTGTATATTCTACTAGGCAAGGCATTTTGGCTACCCATTCTAACTGTGTAAGTGTGGTATTAATAGAAGTAATTTTACTTGGTTTTTTCATTTTTTTTCAGGTTGATATGGGGTTTCCAAATCTAATTATGGATTTAGATTTGAAATAATGAACTTCTAGTATTAGTGGTTGATCTTTTGTTTATCTCGATTTTTTTTGACATGGTATCCTCTGGACTATATCAATTGTAGGCTAAGCAATCCCAAAATTTTGTAAGTTACAGTGGACATGACAACAAAACCTACATGATAGCAGAATTCCTAAATGTAGCAGTGGAGCCAATGTAGGTAGGTGGGCCAAAGATGAGGGTTTCTAAGGTAAAAAGTGCATTTGCGGAATTAGCAGATGCATCGGATTATCCCATGTATGTAATTTCTTCTGCTAACAGAAAGGTTCCAGAAACTCATCCTCATTTCATAGGGACTTACTGGGGTGTAGTAAGTACTTCATTCTGTGTTGAAATAGTTGTTTCTATAGATGCATATTTATTTGCAGGGCTGATTCTCAATGACTATAGTTCAGTGGGATATTCATTGCTATTGAACTAGGATAAAGATATAATTGTGCAACCTAACAGGCTGACTGTGGGAAATGGGCCTACTTTTGGCTGAATTGATGAACTGTATCTTAGAATCCCTTGTGAAGAAGGTGCAACACAACCCCACATGTTTGGAAAATTATCGGCATATTTTTGTACCTGAATGTGTTCCCTTACAAAGTGCACCAAATGAGCCCTTAAAGGTCAATGTGTTTTTCAAACACATCCAGGCAAAGCCTCAAAACATCTAACCAAATTATGAAGTAAAATTAATCAGACAATTGTCTTTTAGTCAACTTTGTTCGTATGAGGTACATTTGCAGTGGGATTATTGTTGATAGACACTGATATAAAATGCTTGGTTGCAGGGCATGCTAACAAATGAAATTGTTGTAATTGTTGAAAATTGTGACTCTTGGTTCAATTGCCAGGAGATTAAATTGCTAGAAAAGTGTGGGTAAGTCAAACATCATTTCTATGTAAAAGACACTCCATAATTTAGTAATTTGTTGTTGCCAATAAGTGGAAACCTATTTCATATCATTTCTAGTTTCAAGGTTTTGTCTATGAAGAAAAATTACCCTTTATTCTTTTTAGCAAAATATGAATCACATAATGAAATGTTAAAGTTCAACGTGTGTTTCAAATAGTATGGATAGGAATGAAGTTTTCTCTTCTCTTGTCCATTAGTTTCTTAGATTTACTCAGGAAATTTTGGAAGGACTAAATGCATAGGTATTCCTAATTTTCAAGAAAACTATTATGTGCCAATGTATGTAACTATTTGAATTAGGATAACAACCTCCTATGTAAGTGTGCCATGCTAGCACTCTATCCATGGTCAAGCATCCCACCTAAATTGATGCATCCATATGTCCATCAAGCATCTCCAAGGGACTACAAGACTTAGCACTCTCCTACTTACGTGAAAACACTTTTCGAGTAGCCCCAAAAGATAACAATGTTATGTCTTCTTCTAGACTATTTGATGGTTTTGGTTTTGTCCTAGAGGGTTCTGCATCGTCTATGTTTGTGGTTGCTTCTTTGGTTGCTGTTGATTTTGATTCTGGAGTTTTTGTTGCTGAGTTCATGGTCACTTACACCAATTATGTTGTTTGTTGTTAGTACTTGGCCAGAGATGTATAGGTTCTGAATCATACTTCAATGCAACTGAGTTGTTTGGCCACCTCTGTTTGGACCATGGTGCCTACATTAACTTCAGTATCTGACATCTATTCATAATCTATCCAAGGATGGTTTAAGGAGTAGATGCTATCAAGTTTGGATCCCCAAGAATGAAAGAGAGGATACGACAATTACCATTAGAGATGGGTGTCATGAATTTTCACTAACTTGGTTTAGGGAATGCTCCCACTACATATGAGGTTGATGAATAATGCTTCTGAGTCTTTCTTGAGGAATGTTTTTAGGTTCACTGATCTTTAGAAGGAAGTTTGTTTTTCTCTAATTATAGAAGCAATAGAGATCAAGAGGAAGTGAATGGATTTGTTTATCACTATGTCACAAGCATAAACAACAATCTTACTCAAGTCTTTTTCCCAGTTAAGATAAAATATTAATATCCTTATTTTATTTTGATCTAAAAAAAAAAATCTGGTAGATTTTTAACCAAAAGGTGATTTAGAAGCTAAACTTCACAACCTTATGTTTGATTATTGGTCGTTCCCATAGATAGATTTCAAAGTGATGGAAATACTTTTTGTCTCTTTCTCAATTCAAAGTATGATTTTAGGTTGCATTCTTACAATCAACCTAAAGGGGAAGGGTGATAGGGTTGGGGCTTCCAAATCTGTTGGATGCTAACTTACTTTAAAATCTTTCCAAACATATCATTCAACAATTTCTATCTTGGACAAAAGGTTAAAGTATCCTTTAAGAAGTCAATTTAAAATTTAGACAAATTTTAAAGTGAATGTAAATAGATTCTAGGTTGTGTAGGTTTGTTTAAATTGTCCTGTAACATATTTCATACAATTCTACCTTTGTCAGTGCCTTCTAGCAGCACTGGTCATCTCGATTCTCTGTTATCTTCTTCGATGCAGAGGTACTGGATTCACCTATAGGGATATTGCACATGCAATGGATGCATACTGGGTTTTGGGATCCACACCCAAAACTCCCTGTTTGGGGATTTTCTTCACTAGGTGCATTTTCGATCATCTGAATGGCACATAGTTAGCATGCAATTTGTTAGGTGTGTTTCCCTTGCTAGAAAATTTTTGCAACAGAGGTGTCAAATCTTGGAAAAAATGATAGAAAAAATCATAAGTGGTGGGTGTCAATGTCTTGTCTCAAGAGGAAAACATTCATCTTGTTAAAGGCATGTCTTGTTGTGCCCTTAAATTATGTTTTTGCATTGGTTTCTATGGGAAAAAAACATAGTAACTTTGTAATGTAATACATGATGTGTTTTTCCAAAAAACTGGCACTCTGGTGGCACACCGTTCTGTGATGTCAAAAATTGCTTTAGATTCTGCTTGTTGCTAAGTTTCATTTTTTGGGTTCATACCCAAATTAATTTTTTCTGCCCCCTTACTGATTTTCATTTGTTGGGCTCATACCTAGATTAATGTTTGTTGCCCCCTTAGTAAAGTCATATGTTATAAATTCAAAGTTTTTTTTTTATTTTTTTGTATCTTCCTGTTACTGTCATCATTTAATCAATAACAAAATAACACTAACACCAAAAATCCATTGAGTGATGAAAGAGAAATTATTTTCTCTGATGAGGGACCTACTCTCATGGTGCTCTTTTTGCATGTATAATTGCTTGTTTATTTGCAAGCAGTTTGTTCCCTGTACTAAATTTGTGTTTGGTAGGTATGAGTTCCAAACGCAATATGGATCAATTGGTTGGTCTACAGGAGAAACACTAGCATATGTTCAAGAAATGCCAGACAAGCGTGTAATTGCATGCATTGGTGATGGAAGCTTCCAGGTGCAGATGCAAGGATTTTTATTTCAAATTATTTAACATTGTTTTACGATTAACAATGATCGAGTACCATTGTCTATAAGATTTGAAATATTGAATTCCTTTGAATTATCTGTTTTATCCAAAAATTAGCGAGTATTTATCCCCAAATGTATTCTTCCTTATTTGAACAGGTCACAGTCTAGGATGTGTCTACCATGATTCAAAATGGGCAGAATCCTATCATTTTTATGATTAAAAATGGAGGATACACTATAGAGGTCGAAATTCATGATGGAGCATACAATGTAATAAAGAATTGGAACTACACTAGTGTAGTGGATTCCCTTCATAACGGTGAAGGGAAATGCTAGACTATCAAGGTGTTTTTTCTTTATATGCATAGCATGGCCAACCCTTTTACAAGGATTTCTTGTTTCTTTTTTGATATGGGAGTATTTGGTTGCTTGTCATTTTTTCCATTTGCTGAGGCCCACTTCCTAACCAACTCCTTTTCCTTAAAAAATGCATTATCGTAGACTTGGGGACTTCCCTTTTAATTGGTCAGAACTCAACTTCATATTGGTGGACAGTTTTCTCTAATTTTACAAGCCAATATGTCAGCTAAGGGGCAACTGTATTTCTTGTTAGGAACCTTTGTAGTTGTTACTTTCACTAGCAGTTTCTGTGTTTCTCAGCTAATTGAGGGTCTAGTGAAGCAAGAAAATAACTTGTGCCTCAAGAAAATCAGAATGATCTGAATCTGCCAGTTTCTTTTGTTGATTCTTATCATGTATCATTTTTTTGCAAGGTGTCGATTTATGTGGGGTAGTGGGATCTGGGCTGAAAAATGATGTTAGAAGGTGTTGATACCGAGCTTATTACCATTTCTGTTTTTATTCCCTGCTATTCATTGTCACTGAGGCATGTGTTGTTGGCTCCCATATAATTGCTGGACTTTATTTTATAGGTCTCTGTTTGTTCATTTTTAGACTCGTCAAACTGGTTCTTTTATCATATCAAAATAGGTAATGCTGAATCAATGATGTTATGTTGTTTATGTTGGGGATAATGATGAAATTCTATTTTAAAAAACCATGAGATTCAAGTATCCATCCAAGACTAGTTTCTAGGACACAATGCATTTTATAGAGCTTGCTATGTTCCGTATTTGTAACCACACGCTTATTTTATCAGTCTCTACTTTGAGAAAGAAGAGATTGGTCTTTCCCTCCAAGGTGGTGTGTTCACTAGGGAGTAAGAAACAACTTTAAACCATCCGAGAGAGGAAGTGAGGGGAAGGCTCAATCTCACTGGTACTTTTATGGTACGATTTGACGTAGAATTGAGGAGGGGAATTGGTCACTTATGATGTATGGTTGAACGGATATCCTGTAATGGGGAATTATCCTTCCTCTCGTGGTATGAAGGTAAGTCCTTCTCTTTTTTAATATAATGTAAGAAAACAAGCAATATAGTAAATTTCCTTGCATATAATTCCCTTCAAATAATTGTATAGTTTCTCCAAAAAATCAAGAAACATTTTGATGACAGGCTCTCAGATTCATTCAAATAAGACCTGTTTTTAAGCTATGGTTTTAATGAGAAAGTTAACCTCTGAAAAACATGAAATAGGAACCCTTGAAATAGGGTTATGCATAAGCTTCTGAAATCTGTTGTGAAGGCTGGTTTTAAATTCAGTCATCCTCCAAATAATTTCCAATATTTTCAATATGTTTAGCTAGTTCATTGAAGTATATGTTGGTGATTGAATATGGATCATAAATTCATATTTAACACAAACAAGACATAATTTACTCAAACTAAAACTATATTATTTTATCCTGAGAATTAAGATATTGATGGTTTGAACTGATCAAGCCTCTACCTCTATCTCAATCCTCCATGTAGATCTTCTCCTCAACCACTTGAGCTAGACCCTTTTGAGTCGTAAGCTTGAGGGTTGTGAACATAAAAATAGTTTTTGGTAGAAAATTTATATTATGAAGGTAGGTTTTCAAACTTGGGACATTTCTCTCTTGATGGATATTGATAAATGAAAACATACACTTATATGTAGAATCAATGGGAACATGTGATGAACTTTAGTAGTAGTGGCCTCATGAATGTAGAAACCAAAAGAAATATTTGTAACCGAATTGAATGGGGCATTATTTGTGTCAATAATGAATTATTAGAGAGTGAATTTGACAACCAATAAGTTCCCTGAGATTCCTTTGTAACCATTGTTTTTCAATTTCCAGTGGGATGGATGCCTAAAAATGTCCTAATTGGAATAGAGATTGCAAAGGGCCATTTTTGAAATTTATTAATAAGGGGGTTTGGCACATGATTTGTCTCTAAGTCAAGATTATGCTTGTTACCCCTTATATTGTAAGATGAGTAAACTTGTTATTTTCATCACATTACAAGTTTTTCAGGATGACATTTATGGAGAATTCGATGGATTAGGGGTACAAACCTCTTTTGATGTTGGAGATGATGCTACCTTTTGATTGGCTTGTGGTGGAGTGTCATGGTTCCTCTATTGGACTTCTCGTCATGGTGACATATCATTGATGGATGGATTAGCTAGTTAGTGGATAGTTGGTGGTGATGCTTGCTTCTTCATATGACTTGTATTGGCATCATGATGTTGTGCTTAGTATGTTTTTCATCATGTATTACTCCTATCACATATGTATAAAGGTTATATCCCTCCCAAGGGGTTGGAAAATGATGGTGTGAGTTGAAATATGATCACATTAGTGATTATTGATCATATTGATGTCTTTATTTGGTTGGCTTCATGGTAATGCAGAGTGATTGGCATATGCCCCTTTCTTTCACATGGTTTCACACTCTTTATGGGGTAATTTGGCATGCTTTAGGATGATTAGAGGCCTATTATTGGAGCTCTCTAGATTATATGTCTTGGTTTGACACTTAGATTAGTTTATGATCCTATGTGGACCACCCCACTTCATTTCAACATATGTGGAGGCACATAGACACTTGTCATACTCTTTTTTCTTCAATAATGAGATCATCCTCCTCCATTGATGATATTCGATCTTGGCATGATGGACTCCCTGTTTGAGGAGAGCGCTCTTCCTTTACACTCATTTTTATATTTTTTTTATCCCTCTCAATGATTATGTTTGACATGGTATAACATAGTTTGAGTCTCATTATGTTGATTCCTTTTCTTGATTGGATACTCTTGGCACATGGATCGAGTTGAAGTACCATTCTTAGTGGAGTGCTCCATTGATTCCATCTTATTTTCACATATGTTGAGGAATGGTCTTTGCTTTATGGGGTTGTCCCTTTGGTTTATGGATCGAATGGATGACTTAATCATCTTCACCTTTTAGGATCTACTATCTTTATATTATATTTTCTTTGAAAATACTTATTGGTTATCTAGAAAGGAAAATGATCTCTAGTTAGCTAACCAAAGAGAAAAATGGTCTATGCACTAGGTTCCTATGTGTTCATCATAGGAGACCTATTAGCGTGAGACCAACATTCCTCTAATGAAATTATACTTTTATGCCAAGACTAAAAGAGAATTACATGTAGCTAGTGGAGGATGAGAGAATGTTTATTACACTATCATTCTTGAAGTCAAAGTTGAAGAACATGATTGAAAAAAAATCATTACATAGTTTCTACTAATAATGCACATGTTATGGAGAGTTTCATGTAACTAAGAAATAAATATAATTATTGCTTCTTGTATCACATGACAAAAATAACTTTATATATGCTTCAGGATCATTTATTTCTTCATTACTTTTCTACAACTCAATTTTGGGAATCGGTATGTAGTAGGATCCAAGTGACATACATTTTATGTACTACCCTTAATGGGATTAAAATGGGTGATAGGACTTTGACTGTGCACCATACTACTACCAGGTATATATATACACGATGACATAATATCCCTTAACCTACATCTCTTATTTTTCATGCTTACTTATGACAATCTAATTGAGAATTTCTATTTTTCTAAGGCCTAATCTATGCCCAATATTTATTACAAGTTATGTGTCCTTTTAATTTTTTATAAGACAATAAAAATATAAGGGATAAAAGAGACCTCTCATCCTTGGAAAGGGGTCAATTTTTAGTACAAATGGATGATTAGAAAGGATGTCATGCATGGAAAGTGACCTATCAATATTCTTATACTTTTGGAGTTATTGATGGATAGAATTATGTGCTTTCCTATTTAAGAACATCTTGTGGGGAACTTGTTTGAAGTGTCCTTTCATAATTGATGAATTAGTAATAAAGAACACATAATAGAAGTGGTAGAGAAAAGATTAATATATCATGATCTTGATAGAAGTGGTGTTCACGATCAACACATATGAACTTTGTGGTAAAATATCATCAAAACTAATAGAGGGATATGCATAAACATAACCCCTAATGCTTGCAACATTGTTTGGAGGATGAAAAAATTACGTTTCTTTTTCCAAATATGGAAAATGAGTATATTACAGATTAATGAATACATTTTCCTATTATTATACATGGTTTTATACATTATCAAAAAAATTGCCAAGACTTTACAAGGTTTTATAACTCAGTGAAAGATTCACCAGTATTTTATAAGAGTTTATAATTCAATGAAAGATTTGCAAAATTTTTACAAGATTATATAATTGACTAAAATATTCACTAAAAAATTATATAAACATATTATATTATTGATAAAATAGCTTTCAATTTTTCCTCTGTACCATAAGGATTCGCCCATATATTATACATATAAATTTAGGGGGGGTTCTTAAAATCACCTATGTTCTTGGGATACCATCAAATCAAGATAACACCGAAAGATATATACAAGACCACTTTTTCTACAGAATGGGGATCCTACCAGTACACGGTCATGTCATTTGGACTAAAGAATGCACCAACAATATTTTCCATAGTAGTCATAGTTGCATTTAAAGAATTTATCCACCAGTTTCTAAAAGTATACTTGGACTATTGGACAATCTATAGTCTGTTGAAAGACCATGTAGGGGTCTTGCGACTAATTTTAGAAAGATGAAAGAAGTGCCATATATTGTTAAACATCAAGAAGTGCATCTTCGAAACACCTTTTTGGATATGTAAGGGAGCTAGAGAGGTAGTGGGGGAGCCCAGAGGGCCCATAGTGATAATAGTGGAGGTCATTCAATGTAAGGTGGACTAGGTCCACTATATTATTAAATAAGGCCCACTATGGTAGTTAGATATAATAAACGTAAGAGGACTTCTTAGAAGGTTCTACTTCTAGAAGATTCCTCCTCTAGAATGTTCTTAGGTGATGGTAGCACTATATAAAGGGGTTCAAGCAATGTAATGAGACATGAAGAGAAGTATTGTGTTTGGAGCGGTAGCTCAATAGGAGGATGCCCCTCGAAGAGGCAAGTGAACATGAGAGGATTCCTTCCATAATAGGATCCATTGTATGGTGTTGCCCTACCTCAAGGGTTTGATAATAATATTGTGTGGATTCTTCTATATTGCTTTGTGGATCTATTGTGTATTCAGTATTTGTGGTCATTATATTTGCAGATCTATCTAGGTTCTTAACAGGATACTATTGGGCCATATAGTATGCAAGAAGAGTTTACTAGTAGATCCCACCAATATTGTAGTAATCGTTAACTTACCACCACCAAAAAAATTCTGTCAACTAAGAGCGACATTGGGACACACAAGGTACTACAAAAAATTTATAAAAGGACATGCATAGATCACTGTGCCTATGGAGAAACTGTTAAGGAAAGATACAAACTTCCAGTGGAATGAGTATTGTCAACACGTTTTGGATACGCTAAAAGAAAAGATGGTAACAAAACCAATACTAGTATTCCTAGATTGGGAGAAGACATTCCACATACATGTAGATGACTCATCCATAACACTTGGAGCTATTCTAGCGTAGCCAATACCAGAAGAATTGGATCATTGTATAGAGTTTTATAGAAGAAAATTGTCAGAATCAGAGTAGAACTACAACATTACAGAGAGGGAAGGCCTAGCTATGGTCTACGTGCTTCAGAAGTTCAGACATTACTTACTGGAGAAACATTTTAAGATGTTCACAAATCATTCAACGCTTAAATACATAGTCAACAAGATAGTGTTGGGGGGGAGAATTTGCAGATGGATACTGTTGTTTCAGGAATTTGAGTTTGAGGTAATAGTTAAACTAGGGAAGTTAAACGAAGGACCAGATCACCTATCAAGGATCACGAATGGGGAGGAACCTAAAAATCTAGAGGAGGACTTTCTGGACGCATGCTTATTTTTAGTCCAGATCGCTAATGAATACTTCTCAAACATTATCTAGTACTTGAGTATAGCGAATGCACCACAGGAATATAACACCACGTAGAAGAAAAACCTAGTAGTTCAGGCTGCAGACTATCAGCTGATTGCAGGACACTTGTAGAAAATGGGTGCAGGTAGCATCTTGAGAAGATGTGTGATAGAAATTGAAAGACCAAGGGTTTTAGTAGAATCCCATGAGGGAATAGCAGGAGGACATTACGTAGGCAAAGCTACCACATAGAAGGTATTCTGCGCAGTACTATGGTGTCCGACCATTCACAGAGACTCAAAAGAGTACTACTAGAAATACAATGTATGTCAGAGGGTTGGTAAACCAAATAGAAGGGACGAGATGCCCCTACAACCAAAGATAACTTTTCAGGTATTCGAAAAATGGGAAATAGATTTTGTGGGACCAATTAACTCACCAACAAAGAGGATATGAGTAAGCTACATCATCACTGTGACAGAATACCTGACAAGATGGGTAGAAGTAACACCATTCAAATATTGCAGCACAGAGACAACAACACACTTCCTGTTTGAGCAACTGATCACTAGATTTTGTTTCCCCTGGATTTTTATGAGTGACCAAGAAACTCATTTAATTAACAATACTATTAAGGCTATGATTAAGGAATTTGAAGTCCATCATCAAAAGAGTACACCATATCATCCACAAGCAAATGGAAAAGTAGAAGCCTTTAATAAAATTCTGGAAAATGCACTAACGAAGATCTGTAATGTCAATAGGGATGATTGGGACCTAAGGATACTAGCAGTATTGTGGGAATACAGGACCACATGCAAGAAGTTGACAGGACAAATTCCATTCATATTGGTAGATGGACAAGAAGAAGTGGTGCCACTAGAATGCTTGGTACCTAGTCTACATGTAGCATCGATTACGAACATGACAAAACGAGGCACAATACAGGATAGGCTGAATCAACTGATGATCATGGAGGAAGATAGGACTCCAGTAGGGTTCCACCAGGAAGTCTAGAAAGCAAGGGACAAAGCTTAGCATGACAAACATATCAAGAGGAAAAATTTCAAGGAGGGAGACTTAATGTTGATGTATGGCAGTAAATCCCTTCAACACTGAGGAAAACTCAAAATTCACTCATTACGACCATACGAAGTAAAAACTCTCATAGATGGGAGAGTTTTACAGTTGAAGGACTTAGGAGGAATAGAACTTAGAGGGATTGTTATCACTGAAATTTCATCCGCAAATGGTTACAAGAATTCAACATCATCAAACAGTTATGAGGTCACCCATGGACCAAAATTACCACAAAATCATTTCCAAAGGGTCAAAAACTATACAACTAGTGACAAAATTAAAGGGTGCTATGAATACATAGGGTGCGCATGCACATGCGCAAAACAGAAATGCAAGAATCACACACATGCGCACGATGGACGACTGCTGTCACAAAAATCCATGCACCTGAGAAACGATGCATTTATGAGAGTGGTCGACCTCACACCCACTTCTTGTTCAGCTTCCAAGTTGATTTGACACTCAAATCTAGACTATATTCGACTGGGTGGCTGGTCAAAGACCTAGAAATTCCCTAATTAGCCTCTTTACACACTACAAACTAGTTGGACAATACCTCCAAGAAATGCTATAAAAAGGCCATGGATGCACTTCATTTTTCAAGGAATTCAATAGCAAAGTTATGCTGCCACTATTCTCTTGAGGAATCCTCTATTCCCATCAAGAGAATACTAGCATCATTGCATTGGGAAATCCATCTCACCCCTTGAGTGGATTAACAAATAATTCTTTCACCATTTTTCATTTTCAAAGTTGTAAGAAGAGCTTATTTGTGGGAGTCCAAGAGCCCTCCCTTGGAGGAAGAAGGGACTCATAGTCCTCTTTCTGCTCGTTGTTTTCTTTCAGTAATATCAGCCTTACCATTGGTGGCATGGGTCTCATTGTTTCTTTTGTCCTTATGTCCCTATGCTCATTAATTTAGTTGTTGTTTTATTTCTTAGTTTATTTCTTAGTTGCTCTTTTATATTTCTTTCTCTAACCCTTTTCCTTACAGCTGTCCTACTTAGAAAACCCAACTAAGCTTGCAAGCACCTCTATTTTTCTCACTAAGGTGATGAAAGAGGCACAATAGGGATGATCAATGGGAGTCGAATGAAGTTGTACAAGGATATTCGACCGCCCACAACATAAAAGCCACTGCGTAGTTAAAAAAAAAAAGATATAGTGCAAGACATCAAATTTAACAACAGAGTCATAGTGCACTGAAAATAGAAGGAGCACACATGCTTGGCAATGCTAGATCGACAACGACAAATCCAATGGTCACTACAAAAAAGAAACAAGTAGGAAAGGTAGATACGAAAAAAGAAGCGCTAACTGACATCGACTATTAGAATTGAAATCCAGAAACGACTGATGGGACGACTCATTAATCGTGCCAACTGGTGATGGTAAGGAAAATCAATAGAAAGTATGTGGGAACTGGCGATTCAATTAAAATGAAATCATGGTAACATCTCCGACAAGCTCACACAATGTCGATACAAAGAAAGCATGCGGGAGTGGAAAGGTTATTGTGAAATAAGGAATAGACACATGTCGAGGAGGTAACAGTGCCCAAGAAACCAAGAACATGTCAAAGAAAGGAACAATAGAAAAAAGGGGGGACATCCAAGACAGGCACACAGACGGGGAATAAGAGCAACACATAGTTGCCCTAGGTAAAGTAGAAATAGTCTGAGGTAGCACAGGGAACTACATCAAGTGTTATCCCACAAGAGCAAGGCCAAACTAAGAGGCCAGACACCCAGATAGGGGGTGCATGCAAGAAGGAAAAGGCACACAAAACACCCCCATAATACATGATCACTGAGGATGATGGATACATGGTGGACCAAATGATCAAGGATCGCACAGTCGAGGATTTTGAAAATGTTGTGCGCCAAAGGGACAGAATTGAGAAAGAGCTGGAACACATCCAAAAAATCCTCATGCAGCTCGAAGAAGCACATGCATCTGACAACAACGTAGAAAAATTCCCATCAACATCTCAGATAGGAGGGTAAGTTGAATTAAGCGAGTAGGATAGGATCCAAACGATAGCACAACCAAGCTCAAGATTTCATGTCACACCCAACATGTTGTGCTTGGAAAAAAATAGTGGGGAAGACACCCCTAAAGGACTTAGCTCAAATAGAGTTGGTATTAATGCGGATACCAACCAAATACTTGTATAAAATGCAAGTCAACATTACACAGGAGGTACAGTCTTGCGCATGCATAGATGCAACATAATTGTAGTAGGAAAAGGACACTTGAGACGTGCTGGAATTGGTACTCAAGCAGGCTAAGATCGAGACAAAATATGAGAAGGAATGTGTGAATGGACTGGAACATAAATTGACCGTAGCCTATGAGAAAATACCAAAGAACGTGTAGACAACCAAACTCACAATGATAGATAAGATTGATCAGACTGTGTAGACAACCGATCAATACCAACAAGAGATCAAGCATCTCTGAGATTAACTCACACCTACCACTCCACCAGAGGTGAAGGAGAAAAGGAAGCATGAGGAAACAAAACAAATAAAGGATATAGAGTGACAAGTCCACGTGGAGACCAACTTGTTCAAGAAAGAAGCACAACTATGAATGAATCTAGAAGAGCATTAGGAGGTCCAGTGATGGGACCAGGAAGGAGAAAGGATAAGCACATCTATCCAAGACCTCAAGTAGATGAAGAAGACAATGTTGATCATAGAGCGCATCAAAGGAGCAAAGGATATGAAGAAATTGTAGGCATAACTCATAGCTACATAGACCTAGAAAAAGGAGCACCGTTCTCAAATGGAACCACTCTAGGAGAGAGAAGTAGAGGTCATTTCACAAGCAGAGGAAGCCAAAATGATTATGGCACAAATCGAGGCAAAGTGTGCAAGGATGGTCAACAATGAGATTGCAGTGAGGTATTGGACGCACTCAAGGAGAAGACTGTGCAGACCCAAATGCCAGAAACGAAGGTCACATAGAAGTTCAAAGTGATTTCAAGAGAGATCAATGAAGCACATAAGGGTTAGGTGGTTGGGGACGAGCCACATGTCAATGTTGGGGGTCTGTTGGAAGCAGGCCGAATTAGAAAGAAAGGATATTTTGGGAATAAAGACATGTAAGAGGAAAGTGATAGCTAGAAGGAAATGCAGCACATACACATGCATGGAAGACCTAATGACACTAGGGTTAGGGTTTTTGTAATACATTGTAATGACTGATGAGCCAGAAACATATATAAATAGATACCTAGGAGGTCTAGGTAAGGGGCTTGGAGTTGAAAGGTTCAAAATATGGGGTGTTACTCACGTGAGAAGGAGTAACTAGTCTGTAACACTATTGTAATGAGATCCAATATTGTAATTTGTTGAGTTGTAGAGGGTCAGGAGAGTATATCTCAAGTGTTAGATCATAGGCTTAGGAGCTTGGTGTGATCTAGTTTGCCTTATAATAGATCTCGACCCGAATGAGAATGAGTTGTAAAGAGCACAGTGTTGTAGTTTTGGAACTACCATAATAAAAGAGATTGAGAACCAGATCTTTGTGGACGTAGCCCAGGAGGGGTGAACCATGGTAAAACCTGTTTTATTTGATTGAATGTTTATATACCTCTTACTGTCTATGAGAAGATGTTAGAATGATGTAGAAATGAATTACAGTACATGCATGAATTAAAATTAAAATATATTTATTTAATAACTAGATAGAAGTCACAACGCGCAAGTCACAGATCCCCATTCATTCCTGGACTGCAAGAACTTGAGTATTACAGTCACCCATTAAGACTATCTCAGGTGAGACTACGTAGTGCACTCTGTGCATCCCGCTTCCTTCTGGTTTACCAAGAGGGCCGATAGTTTTAGAGGCTTTGTTGGATCCCTAATATACCTAAACCTGGGTCAATCATTTTAAATGTATAACTCAGATAAGCAATCAACAATATGCCTCAAAGCATATACTAAAAGTTCCAAAATACAAGCCTCAAGACATATAGAAAAACATACATTTCAACATATAAAAAACATAGTGCATGAGATATCATATCATCAAAACTAGGTACACATAGAAATTGGGTCCACAGAAAGATCCTAGGTCCACATGGGTCCACATATAAACCCCAACATCAATTTTTAAATTTATCTCGAACACATGTTTGGAGCTAGTTTTTGGATTAGTCACAAACCCTAACTTCTAACTAGCATAACTCTGTACATGTAATAAATCAAGGTCTAAAATTTGTACCCAATATTATTTGATATCTTCTATGAAATTCCTCCAAGTTTTTCTCCTTAGTTTGTCACTAAAAAAGAGATATAGATAAAATGGAAGACCTTCCTGATTTTTGACCTATTCAGGAGAGTGAACTTGTACAACATTCCACTTGTGCAATATTTAATATTTGATTATGAAACTCACACATGAAATACTATAGATTGTACTCTTCCAATGAAATTATTCTCATAGAATATGGATCCTCTATGAAGAATTTATGAATGTTTTTCATGAATCACTTGTTTGAGACTAGTTACGGGACTAATAAAAAACCCTATCTTCCACAGAGTGTATCTCCAAAAGTACAATGACCCAGAAGTTGAAATTCATACCACATGTACCTTGATATGTCTTCTCAATAGCCTCAATGTTTTACGATATGAATAATTATAGAACCAATGTTATAATGAAAATGGAAATATGACCTTTAAAGAACATATCTTAGAACACATCATCAGAAGACTTCATCTTCCCTTAAAATTTCACCCTTCTTCACTTCATATTCCCTCTAAAATTTGCTACCAAGATTGTGCTAAGAGATCACAATATTGAATGATGAAAATGAGAGCTTCTTAATGTGTATATATACTTTTCCAAGTACCTCCTTTACTTGACTTTAGGGCCGACTTGTAACTTCTTGTCCTTAGATCTGGGGCTTCTTGACCATACTTCAGGGCTTCATCTTTAAGAGGGCATAACTTCTCAATCATGAGGAACCACATGGTGTTCCACCTATCATTGGAAACGACTTGATGAAGACTATCAATCCATGGGGGTTTTTCATGGATTTGCAATGTCCTTCATACTCTTTTTCTTCAATCAACATTAGGCTTCATGATCACACCTTCAGGGTTTCTTAACCAATTAACCACTTAACTATATTTCTAGGGCTTCTTGTAGACTTCAAAGTATCTTCCCATGAGGTAAATTCTTACAGATACGCCATATGGGAACCACCTTGGATACTCCCTGAAATAAACCCATCACTTATAAGGGCTTATGGACTTTCTTATGGGATTCTTCTAGGGTTGACATCAATGACAACCAATTTTTCAACAGTATCCCCCTTTGGAATTTATGGCAACACTCATACTCTCCCTATGACCATTTCTCTCCCTATATTCATGCATTTGTTCTTTCTCTTCCCCTTTAACATCAATGGAAAAGGGTAAATCCCCCTGGAAATTTCTTTCCCCCTATCTTCTTTGCAAGATGTTGTGTAGATCAATGTTGAGATTCTTGTATATATTTTCTCTCTTCCGAGGCTTCTGATCCATTGGTACTTCCTATTATTGTAATCCACTTACATATATTAAAATTGTTCATGTAAAGGTTCCTTCATCACTTGACTTCAAGTATTCATGGCTTGTTATGTCTTCACTGAGATGACAACAATGACATAATTATTGAACAACTGGCTTTGACAGTATAATTCCTCCTGATGGTTTCTCTCCCCCTGTCTTGTTGTGCCTCTAATGGATTTCCTTCTTGTGACTAGATGGTTTTGTTTTTCAATATGATTCATTTATGAGTCATATGCTTTATTGAATATTCCTCTTGATTACAATGACAATGAGTCCATCGACCTTTTTGCAATCCCTCTTGAGATCATCCTTTCATCCATTGTCATGCATCTTGTATGATTATTTCAAATATTATCTAATAGACCTACCAAATGTCTCATGAATTCATTTATGTCCATATGTCACAAATATGACCATGACTCTGTTACTCAACTACACACAATGTTGACCCATATATTACTTTACTATTCTGAATACTTCTCCAATTATGCTACAATTGATCTTCTTCTCAATATGAATCAAATATGTCCACTAGTCTTATCTATATTCAAATAAAACTCTACAAGTTTGTAACAATTACACATTCTTGAATCTGTAATGAATATATCCCTGCTTGAGTACGTGCTTGGATCTATCACAAGACATTCTACACTTCTACCATCAAATCATTCAGAATTTGTTTTCCCAAAATTTACAAATACTTCATACTGCCCGAAATATAGTTCTCTAATCTGTGATAGCTGTTGTTTAGAACCCCCCTCTTCGATATTCACATTAATGGAAGTCTCCAAGCCAGATTGCTTAGAACAATATATAAACCTTTTCTATTGTAGAATCATCATTCTGAATTATAACATCTTCCTATTTACATGTTGATTCATCATGATCTCAAACATATACAAATCATGTGAGTATGATCTTTGGGAGTTCTTCATTCACCTACTCTTCTCGTTTTTTTTTCTTCGCCAAACCTTCTTGTACATGATGTCAATATTTTCCTTCAAGCAAGACTCCATCATGCTTCTACAATCATGGATATGTGTCCATATTTTTGGCATTTGTAACATTCAATATTGTAGGGAGACACATAAACATTTCATGCTTGAACAATTCTTCCATATGCTTTGAAATCTACAACTTTATGTCCAAAGTTATTACAAGTAAAACAATAACTAGAAAAGAAAATTTGATACCTAGGAATGACTGATCTTCTTTGTAATGTAGTCCTTCTGAATTAATGCCATATCTGATCATGATCTTATTTTCTATTGTTTCCTTCACAATGATTGAACCTTCTTTAATTCTTAGAGGCATAATATATTCTTGTAGATACACCTCTTCTTCATTCATCCCTCTTTGACTCTTGTTTACCATGATCCCTTTCCTTGAGAATGTATGCATAATTCTTATCCTTTTCTTCATTGTCCCTTTCCATCAACCTGGAAAAATTATCTTCAACTTTCTTTACTGTGAGCTTCCTTTATATTCAACGCTCTTTCTAGGATTGGCATTTTCATATTCTTTGCATGAGGCCTCTGTTACACATCAAAATTACTCACTTTGATAGTGTCGCAAGTGTTGTCATTACAAAGGTCGCAAGTGTCGCATTTTGCTCACAAGGTCGCAAGTGTCGCTTGTTGCTCACAAGTGTTGCAAGTGTCAAGGGAATCATACTTCCATGATGCCTATGTCGTGCCTATAACAACATGACAAGGACACTTGAAACACCTCAAACATTTGATTTGGAAGAGGAGAAATGATTCAGCAGGCTTGCAAACCTTTTGCCATCTGAAAGCACCCAAAAAATTGAGTTTTGGAGGAGAGCACTCCCCTATACCTCTTCTGGGAGCGTTGATTCTCCCCCTTACACTATTTGGGAGCATTATAAAGCTCCCCTGGCCCTTTTGAGGGAGCACTAAATATTTTGAAAGCACCGGCGCCCCCCCCTAAATCCTACTAGGGAGTGCTACAATGCTCTAATGGTCCTTTTGAGGGAGCGCTACCTATTCTGGGTAGTAGTTAAGCTGTTGAGATGAATGGGGGAAGCATCGTTTCATTCTTGGAAGGCAGTTGAGCTCGAATCCCTAGTCCAGCCATGATCTTAGGGTAGATCCTCAACTGAAGGAGGAAAATCCTCAACTTCCCCAAGGATATCTCAAGTGGTTAAAGCCTCTCCAAGGCTATATAAGCAATCTTTCTCATGGTGAAAGAGGACTGGAAAAAGGAGAATCACACCAAACTTATGATCTCATAAGTGGTGCTGGAACAGGGAGAATTGCTAGCATCAAACCTATGATCTCATAGGGAATACACAATCAATCAAAGGAGAAGTGATTAGTGAAGCTACTATCATCCATATTGTGGATCTTTCGAGCAAGGGTTAGACAAAGGGAACTTGACGAAGCTGTCGCATTCGCATCTATGATTGTAAGTACTGTTGTCATTATTCTCATCAATATGACATGCTTGGCCTGTTTCTTTCTAGTTTGTGTCTGATCTCACATGAACCTATCATTGATAGATAGATTTGTTTTCAAGCTAACATCAATAGAGTAGGAAGCGGTCATACTTTGTTTGTCTACAGGATTCAGCGAGAGTTCGGAGCTCGATTTGGAGCGTGCAGGGACAACCATCGATAAAAAGGTACTACTGTTCTCTTTCCTTGTCATGTGCTAGTTTGTATGGATTTGAAAGGAAGTCAGTGTCCACGTTAAGCACTTTCTGTCTTAGAGTAGGGTCTATCTCTTTGAGGCAATCTACCTGTCCGCAGGGAGATTTTCCTACAACAGAAACTGGCGACTCCACTGGGGATCACATCAAAACTTTCATAGTTTTGTCTTTCCTCATAGAAATTGTCTTAATTGATTGTTTTTATACCTTTTTCACCCCATTTATCTGATTGCACTTGCTGATTGACTTTTTACCCTATCACACTCAGCTTGTTTGTTAAAATTCCGTTGAAATTTTGGATTTTTGGACCTTTTTCTGAGCTTTAGGAATCCAGCGATCCCCTTCCTTGTTAGCAGAGTGCCAGCACTACCTTAAGCTACTGGACAGAGCTTTATAACGCTCTAGTGGCCTTTATACCAGAGCGCCAACCCTTTTTTCCCAAAATCTCTTTAAAATTTCCATTTTTTGGAGGTCCAAACTCTGTTTTTTCACTTGTTGGGTTGTTTTGTGATTCAATCAGTCTTCCTTTGACCTTTGACATGCTTCATCTTGAGAAGTAAACATCTTTTTTCTCATATTTTATTCCCTTCTTCATTCTTTTTGAGTTTTTTGCTGTTGAGAGCTTGGAATTGATCCCCTGCTTTCTTCTCTCCTATCCGACTGAGCGAGACTCTAGTGAAGGACATTTGAAGTCTATAACTCTTCTCATTTGGTTCTTTGAGGTCATCTGATCCAATTTATTTCTCCTTCCTTTTTGCGTTTTTGATTTTCTTTTTTTTGTTTGATTGCAAAAGGGTGTGTTGTTTGTGCGAAATCTGCATATTCTTGTCTGAATCTCCTTGATCTGAAAGGGTAGTTGGCAAGAGAAATTTTGCATTGAATTGATTATCATTCGCTTACAAATGACAAAAGTACATCTTAATGATTAGTTTACATATCAGTTCACATTTCTGAAATGTTGTAGCATCATGTTGGATTTGATTGAGAACAAAATTGGTTGAGGGCATTCCTTGTCAAGTGTTTGATAGTGAAAATGACTCTTCCTCTTTCCCTTAAATAGGTATTCATTGAAAAGAAATGATTGCTTATCATATTTCATGCATATTTTTTGGGAATTGAGTCATCATTCCATCAGTTTCACTCTCGTACACCCTCTGAGTAAACAACAGCCATTAAAATCAACACTTAACTAAAATTTATCAGACTTTTTACATCTTTGTTAGCAAACCTACATTAGCTTAAGGTGTAGGGCTTTGGAATAGGTTGAAATAATAACTTTCCAAAGCTATCAAAAAAACTTAGTATCTTGCGGTAGGGAGAGTTAAATCCAATTGTCGTATAAGTCTGCCTGGGATCCCCCTCTCACACAGGGGTTACGCACGAGGTCACATTCGGGTGAGTTACAAAGATTATCCCTCCATGGCCCAACTGCTTGTAGTGGTTGGATCGTATTATGGGGATTGCTTAAAGGTAAATCCACAATTACTGTGTGGAAGCCTTTTTGTTGATTTCAGGCTCGATACCCTGCCCATACGTTCGGATTGGACTATCGATTGTTCCCACCCAGGGGCTGACTATGAATTGGTAACCTTAGTGGCCATAATTTTTAGGGTCTCACACAAGGTGACGGTGAAGGGAAGTCTCACTGTACCTGGAACAGACATTGGTCAAACTCACTCAGGCTCCTTGGAGGGTAAATCCACAATTACTGCATGGAAGCTTTCACCAAGGCGTAAGTCCGTTAAGCAGGTCGCCAACGTAACTAATCCACCTGCTCTATCCCCGCCCCTTCCTATTTTGATCTCGCGACATTGGATTTCATCACCAACTAGTGGTTTCATCGTAGGAAGGTTTGTTTGACTGATTGCTTCTTAGATTCGTAGCACGTGTTGTTTGTTTTACTTAGTGGACCTTAGGTTGAGTCAGTGATAATGGCATCAAATCCAGGGAGTACCAATGGAGGAACCCCTTCTCCTGGGGAACCTTATACCTTTCCTTCATTTGGAAACTTTGTTCCTCCATATGTTGCCACACTGAGTCTTCTAGGAGTCACTATTGGATTACCAGTTTGGCTGTTCCCCACTCCGGTGATCCTGAATCCTCCCAATGTTTCAGTTGCACCTAATACTTTGGATGTCAATACACCACCCACACATCAACCTCATGTCAAATTTTCGCCTTCTTCATCCATCAAGTCTCCTTCCATTTCTCCTTCTTCGCCTAGTGAAAGCTCTAAAGCAAGTAGCCAGGTTGATCATAAGAAGAAGAAACGGAAAGAGAAGAAGAAGAAGAACCCGAAAAGGACAAAGGCCCCAACAACATTGGATGTTGGCTCTAAGAAACCAGCTATTGTTAATAGTACTGGGAGTGTTGATGAGGTCAACAAGATTGAAATGAAGCATCCGAAACCCAAATTCCCTTGTAGCCTTTGTAAGGGTGACCACTTTCTGAGGGATTGCCCCGGTCTTACCCAGGTCTTAGAAATGTGGTCCTCCACATCATCGGCCTCTGTCGGTCATGTCAATGACACCCTGTCAACTAGTGACATTAAGGTTGGTAAGAAGAAGAAATATGTCAAGTTCCCTTGCATGTTATGTAAAGGTAATCATTACTCTCACCTTTGTCCTCGCATGGACGAGGCTTCTTCTCTTTTGGAAAAGATTCAACCTCCAAAAGGTTATCGTAGGCTTTCCCCCAACCCATCGTTAGTTGATGGACTGGTCAATCCGATTCCATCCCTGGTCAGTCCCGTTGATCAAGTGGTCAATCTATTCCTCCTTGATTGCACCACAAACCTAAGTAGTTGATCCAGTTCCATCATCGATCATCCCCGCTCTTCATCAAAAGAGTGTAACCCAAATGGTTGATCTGTTTTTATCCTCGACTGATCCCACTCTCCCATTAGAGAGTGACACCAAAGCGGTCGATCCGTTTCCACCCGTCAACCCCACTTCCCTTGGAGAATGAAACTCAAGTGGTCGATTTGGTTTCACTGTCGATCGATCCCATTCCTCCATTGAGGAATGCTAAAGTGACTGATCCAGTCCCTTCCTTAGTCAGTCCCACTCTTCCACTGAAGAGTGCCAAAGTGGTCGATGCAGTTTTACCATCGGTCGATCCCATTCCTCCATTGAGAAATGTCAAAGTGACTGATCCAGTCCCTTCCTCAGTCAGTCCCACTCTTCCTCTGAAGAGTGCTAAAGTGGTCTATCCAAGTCCATCATTGGCTGATCTGATACAATCATTGGTCGATCCTACTCTCCCTCTGGAGAGTAAACCCAATACTGCCCATGTTTTTCTTGTTAACACAGACTCTACTGTGCCGGGGGGCATTCGTCCTTCCTCGAAAAAACCCCCTCCAAGTAATGAGGCCATCCTTTTTGATTGGGGTGTGCTAACTGGACCTCGTCTTCCCTCTCACATTCCTTTTCAGATTACAGTACAGGTTTGTGGTTGGGACGTTCCTCAAACGTTGATAGATGAAGGTGCATCCATTAGTATTTTGTCCTCTGTTGCTTGGCATGCTTTGGGTTGTCCACAGCTTGCACCGGTTACACAAAATCTGTTAGCTTTTAACAAAAGAACTAGTCAACCTTTAGGGATCCTTCCTTAGTTTCCTGTAACTTTGGGAGGGAAAAATGTCTTTATCGATGTCATGGTAGTCCAAGACCCCTTGGATTTCACTTTACTCCTTGGGAAATATTATGTCTATGCTATGAAAGCTCTTGTATCCACCATTTTCTGTGTGATATATTTCCCTCACGATGGAAGAATTGTGACTATTGATCAACTTTCATTCATTAGCCCCGACTGGGTTACCTCCCTAAGTGGTTCCTATATGCAGACAGTATCACCCCCGCCGCATGTCAATTATGTGGCATTGTCTTCCATGACCTCAACTTCCGACGATTTAGATCCGGTAGTTGACATGGTGATCTCTTTGGTAGGGTTATTGGAGCTCAATATCCTTACCCCTATCACAACCCTCGACATGTGTTCCTTCCAGAGTGATTCTCTTCCATCCGATGAAGATCTCTTGGAAGCCATGACTGATTTTTGTCCCTTGACATGGTATCCTTCCAGAGCGTTATCCTCTTGGGAGCCATGATCAAAAAGCAACTACGAGCATAGTTTCTCTTCTCTGTGGCAAGCTCATTAAAAAATGAAACAGAGGTCTTGAGCATAGTTTTCTTCTCTATAGCAAGCTCATTAAAAAATGAAACAACAATCTGGGGATCGAACCTGGAACCTTGAGCATAGTTTTCTTCTCTGTCGCAAGATCGTTAAAAAATGAAACAATAATCTGGGGATTGAACTTGGAATCTTGAGCATAGTTCTTTTCCTCTGTCAAGCTCATTAAAAAATGAAATAGTCACCTCTCCCTTCAAGTTGAGTCTTTTGCTAGATCTCGTAGATGTGGAGTCGAGTCTTTCGTTAGGTCTCATTTCTTGAACCTTCATTTCGTCCACCTGTATCCTTTTTCTCCATCTAGCATAGAAATTGGTGACAACCTCAAAGTCGGTGAATGAATTGAAGCTTGGGGGGCATGTCTCTAGCCTTTGATGATCATTCTAGAGTCAAGTCACTAGCTTTCAAGCTGGGGGTAGAGTACCGAGCTTAGTCTTTGTTCTTTCTCATGCTCGTAAATACATGAGAATGCAACCGGGTAAACTTTTATCTCTTTTTCGGACCCATACAGATACACGAACACATGAAAAAGGAACCCCCCTGGAGTCTCCTTTAAACACTTTTTAGACTCTCTAAATATGAAAATATTGTCAAGTGACCTTGCTTCCTTTCACACTCGTTAAAAGGTTAGAAAGGGTGTCTTTCGAGCGATAGTTTCTCTCTTTTTCAGTCTCGTTATACTACTGTACGAAAAAGGAACTGAGAGAGTTCTCTTTTAAGTGTTTTTCCAAACTCTATAATCCTGAAAAACCTTTGAGTTTTCTGTCTTTGGACTCGTTAAAACACACATCGACAGGCCCATACGGGACCGAACCCTTACTTCTTCCGGTTCGTTAAACAAAGGAAGAGGAACTCACCGAAGGTGAGTTATATCGAGCATGTGTTATCCTCCTCGAGCTCATTAAATCAAAAAGAGGTACTCGTCTATCTGGATGGGGGAAAAAATTGAAAGGAGCAAACCAAGTAGTCTCTTGGGAACATTGTCCAACAATTATTAGAGTCGCCCTTGAACATGGCACTTTGTCATTTGCATGCATCATAATCCATTGAACCTCTGCACTGAGCCAATCCTTTGAGTTCCTTTCACTCCTTTGAGTCACCCGACGCAAGTCACAGCATCCATTGCATCATCAATTTTTGGTCCATGTCATGTTTCTGCTGTTGTGCCTCAGTGTTCAAGGGAAGTATCCACCTCTAGAGTCAGCCATCCCAAATATATTGCCTCAAAACCTGTGTCAGTCCATATTCATTTGATCTACCAATTACAGCTCTATGTCTATTTCATGTCGTTGATGGGGGATACATCAAGGCCCTCCTTCGACGAGGCTATTCCTGTCGACTTCAACACATTATCCGGGAATTAGGCTCAGAAACCAATTAGTACTTTGGGACCTGCATGCCTCAATGGTAGGCCTCCTCACATTCGACAGTGGGTTTACATCATTGACCTCTGATCGAATGATTCCACAGATGTTCGACTCCAGCTCATCCATTCACATTCGTTGGAATGTACTAGGGTACCTTGGGAATCATTGACATTAATGGTGATCTCCCTCGCACTTGTTAACAGTTTACATCATTGATCGGTAATCAAGTGGTTTTTTCCATGTTCGACATCAGGACATCTATTCACATGGTTAGATTCGTACTACATTGGGATCGGTAAGAAGACCCTGGGTTGAGTGATCACTTTGATATGTACTTTGCCCAGGTTGCGATGGAGTTTCTCTTGAACAATGACACATATACTGTTACATACATCCACTTTGTATTGGTCGTGGCTATGTCTTGTCATCTCGTAGATCCACTGTGTATTCTTCGTGGCTACGATCAGTTCTGGTCATCATAGTATAGATCCACAGTGTATTTTCAGTGGTTATACCTTTTTATCAATACAATTATGGATCCGCAGTGTATTTTATGGCGGCCATATCTTGCAAGTCTTGATCACCCAAGCATAGGTATGCTTGCCTTGGGTTTTGAAATATGTCATGATATTTGTTGGATGTTTGTGTGCAGCTTCTGTCAGGTTCTCTACGTCTATACCCTTGCTTGAAAGTCTACAAAGCATTTCAGTTATCAGTTCCTATATTCTAACTGCATACTTTGGGGGGAAATCTGTTACACATCGAAATTACTCACTTTGATAGTGTCGCAAGTGTCGTCATTACAAAGGTCGCAAGTGTCGCATTTTTCTCACAAGGTCGCAAGTGTCGCTTGTTGCTCACAAGTGTTGCAAGTGTCAAGGGAAGCATACTGCCATGATGCCTATGTTGTGCCTATAAAAACATGAGAAGGACACTTGAAACACCTAAAAAAATTGATTTGGAAGAGGAGAAATGAGTCAACAGGCTTGCAAACCTTTTTCCATCTGAAAGCACCCAAAAAACTGATTTTTGGAGGAGAGTGCTCCCCTATACCTCTTTTGGGAGCACCGACACTCCCCCTTACACTGACTGGGAGTGTTATAAAGCTCCCCTGGCCCTTTTGAGTTAGCGCTATAGATTTTGAAAGCGCTGGTGCCCCCCTAAAGCCTACTAGGGAGTGCTACAATGCTCTGATGGTCCTTTTGAGGGAGTGCTACCTATTCTGGGTAGTAGTTAAGTTGTTAAGATGAATGGGGGAAGCGTCTTTTCATTCTTGGAAGGTAGTTGAGCTCAAATCCCTAGTCCAGCCATGATCTTAGGGTACATCCTCAACTGAAGGAGGCAAATCCTCAACTTCCCCAAGGATATCTCAAGTGGTTAAAGCCTCTCCAAGGCTATATAAGCAAGCTTTCTCATGGTGAAAGAGGACTGGAAAAAGGAGAATCACACCAAACTTATGATCTCATAAGTGGTTCTGGAATGGGGAGAATTGCTAGCATCAAACCTATGATCTCATAGGGAATACACAGTCAATCAAAGGAGAAGTGATTAGTGAAGCTACTATCATCCATATTGTGGATCTTTCGAGCAAGGGTTAGACAAAGGGAACTTGACGAAGTTGTCGCATTCGCATCTACGATTGTAAGTACTGATGTCGTTATTCTCATCAATATGACATGCTTGGCCTGTTTCTTTCTAGTTTGTGTCTGATCTCACATGAACCTATCATTGATAGATAGATCTATTTTCAAGCTAACATCAATAGAGTAGGAAGCGGTCGTAATTTTTTTGTCTACAGGATTCAGCGAGAGTTCGGAGCTCGATTTGGAGCGTGCAGGGAAAAACATCGATAAAAAGGTATTGTTGTTCTCTTTCCTTCTCATGTGCTAGTTTGTATGGATTTGAAAGGAAGTCAGTGTCCATGTTAAGCACTTTCTGTCTTAGAGTAGGGTCTATCTCTTTGAGGCAATCTACCTGTCCACAGGGAGATTTTCCTACAACAGCCTCACCAATGTATCCAAGCCCTGCTTTATCGAATTTTGACATTTTGACAACTGAGAATGTCTTCTAGTACTTGAGAGATCTTCAAGTTCTTGTTGATATTTTCAACTTCAACCCTTAATGAGATGATTTCGTCTTCAAGCTTCCCACAATCTTCTTCTTTCTTCATCATCTGGATATTCATTACTTCTTATGTTCGCTTTGATTCTTCAAGTTGGGTTTTCAAGGATATGATTTCTTTTTCAAGTCTTCTTTCTTGTTGACTATATTATGATTCAAGCTTGTTTAAGTCCTCAAATATTTCCTTAAGATGACTTGTAAGAAATTATTCTCTCTTCTTTTCCTCCTTTCTTAGTGATATTATTTCATCTTCCAAACAATGCTTTTCTTCCAACTAATTTTTGAGTGTTTCTTCAATCACTTTGGCTTCTTCTAGCTGAAACTTTATATTTATGTTAATCTCTTGGACTTCTTCATAATTTTTGTTAGGGTTTTGAGAACCCTCCTTTAGCTTTATCAATTCTTCCTTGAGATACTTTTTTCCCTTCCTTTCTCTTTTTAATTCACTTAAATAACTACTTAGTTCTGCCTTAAGATCCACTTCTCCTTCTTCATAATATTGTTTTTCATTTTCAATTTCTTCTTCTGGAAATGTTTGACATGATGAACTTATTTCTTCTTGTTCTATCTCATCATCTTCTTCATCTTGATCAACATGCTCTAGATTTGTGATTGCAAGAAGATATCCCTTAGAGTAGATATTATGTAGCTTATCCCAAATCACTTTGGCTAATGAGAATTGTCCAACTTTGACTTTTACCAAATTATGTAATGCATATAGGATGGAATCCATTTATATTTTATTGTTTCCTTTTAATTCATTTTTTTCTACAATATTTGGAGGTTTCTTTGAAGTAGTGTATCTTGAAACAAATGAGTACCATACGTCATACCCATATTCCTCTAGAAATATTTTGATTATTCAGGTCCATATCTCATAATTATGACCATCAAACATTGGCATTCCATTATTTGTGTAATCCATGATCTACCTTCTAGTGGTTAGATTGATTTTGAAGGACCCGCTCTGCTATCAATTGTTGGAATATTCACTAATGTTGAGAGGGGGGGGGGGTGAATTAGTATTCGACACTTTTTACCACTTTTAACCAAAACATGTAAACATTAAGTTATAAAAAATTTATCATTTATAACTGCATTCAATATATCATCAACATGTAACCAAAAATACAAAGTACACAAAATCTTTACATGGAAACCCCAATGGGATAAAACCATGGAACAATTTCTTATATATCAGAAGATTACATTCATAGGAAGCACCAAATTACAAAATTATCTAGCACCAAATGGAAGGAGGCTCCAAACCCCAAGTTTACAGGATCTGACCCGAAGGAAGATACAACTCCCTAGATTCTCCATCTCCAACTAGATGGAGGCTCCAACCCCCTAGTTTCTAGGATCCAACCTAAACAAAGCTCCAACTCCCTAGATTATCCATCTCTAACTGGGAGGAGGAACCAACCCCCTATTTTTATGAGAACCAACTCAAAGGAAGTTGCAAATCCCCTGCAAGAACCAACCTATTGTTTGAAGACACCAATATTCTTGTGCACCACCCAATCTCCCATAATTAAAAATGAGAGACTAAACTTGTCACTGTAACAATTATTGATATTTATACATAATCATCATCATACATAATAAACTCAACCTGTCACTGTAACTTTCACTAATATTGATACATCTTCATCATCAAAATTGATACAACCCCAATAACCACATAAAACTCATGCCAATATCTCCAAGAATATCCTCCAAATAATGTTCTCAAAATCACCATGATATGCATCAAACCATGTGCCAAGATATTCCTCAATAACGTGCCAAGACATAAATATAGCCTTCATATGCCCAAAGCTCCAAGACACACCTCAAACATGTGCCATAACCTCCAATATATGCCTCAAATAATATACGAAAACCTCCAAAATACAAGCCTCAAGACATATGGAAAAATATACCTTTCAACATGTTAAAATCCTAGTGCACGAGATATCAGATCATCAAAACTAGATCCACATAGAAGCTGAGTCCACATAACGATCCTAGGTCCACATGGGTCCACATATAAACCCCAACAACACTTCTTAAATTTATCTCAAACCCATGTTTGGGACTATTTTCTGGATTAGCCAAAAACCCTAACTTCCAACAAGTATAACTTCGTACCTATAATGAATCAAGGTTTGAAACTTGCACCCACTATTACTTGATATCATCTCTAAAATTCCTCCAATTTTTTATCCTTAATTCATCACTGAAAAAGAGATATAGTGAAAATGGTAGATGTCCCTGAATTTTGTCCTATTCTAGAGAGCGAACTTGTACAACATTCCACACACACAATATTAGATATTTTATTTTGAAACTCACACAAAACGTACTACAAACTATATTCATTCCATTTCAATTTGTCTCACATAATTTGGATCCTCTATGAAGAAGTGATGAATTTTTTACCTGAAACACTTGTTTGAGACTAGTTATAGGACTAGTAAAAAACCCTATCTTCCACAAAGTGTATCTCCAAACATACGATGACACAAAGGCTGAAATTTGTATCACAACTACTTTGATATGTCTTCTCAATATCCTCCAAGTTTAGTTATTTTAATCATTCTATAACAACAATTATAGAAAAAATGGCAAGATGAACTTTAAAGAACATACCTTAGAACACATCATCACAAGACTTCATCTTCCCTTATAATTTCTCCCTTCTTCACTTCATATTCACTCTGAAATTTTCTACCAAGATTTTGCTAAGAGATCACAAGATTGAATGATGAAAATGAAAGGTTCTTAAAGTGTATCTATACTTTTCCAATTACCTCCTTTACTTGACTTTAGGGTCGACTTGTAACTTCTTGTCCTTAGATCTGGGGCTTATTGACCATACTTTGGGGCTTCATCTTTAAGAGGGCATAACTTCTGAACTGTGAGGAACCATGTGGTGTACCACCTACCATTCGAAACATATTGATGAGGACTATCAATCCATGGATATTTTTCATGTATTTGCAATTTCCTTCATACTATTTTTCTTCAATCAACTACAAGCTTCTTGACCACACCTTTGGAGCTTCGTAACCACTTAAACATATTTCTAGGGATTCTTGTAGACTTATTCAAAACAACTTCCTGTGAGGGCCATGCTTAGAGCTACGCCATAAGGGGACCACTTTGGATACTCCTTCAAACAAACCCATCAATTCTAGGGGCCTCTAGACTTGCTTTTATTCTTCTTCTAGGGTTGACATCAATGAAAACCAATTTTCCAACAAACCTAAGACTTTTGTTAGTGTCACTAAAGGGATGAATTTTAACATAATTTATCTTAGCTTGATGATATAAAAAAATTGTCCACTCCACATATCTAATGATATAGAGATGTGTAGTTCACCTACTTATCTATGCAAACTATACCTACCACTTCAATAGTTATATAACCATCCTATTCAAAAGTTATCCTTGAATATATGAATTCAATATTGTGTCAATGATAGTGACATGTTTTTCCTCTTGATGGATTTCAAGAAGGCAATCCAAACATGTGTATTCACTTGTTTCTTGCAAGTATAGGTAATCCAAATAGATGTATTCACTTGTCTCTTGCAAGTATAGGTGATGGAATGGTCTCATGAATAACCTTTGTTTTTTCACATTGATGGAGCAATCAATAGGGGTAGTTTTGTTATCCAAATAGAAATGAATTGGCATCAATTGAGTGTTGCTTATATCCTTAGTACAACTAAATTTATTAGAAGGAAATAATCTTGAAACATGGTATTCCATTATAAGGAGTGGAGGTCTACTTTATGATAGGAAGGGAAAACTTCTCATCAAGTATAGCTAGTCATTGACCTTCCCAATAACTAACTCTCTGTATTTACAAACCTAACTCCTTTCACTTTATTTAGGGCCTATGGGTAAATAAAGTAAGTGACTTCTATTTCCAAGTATTTTTGGGTATGGTTTTTGAGCTATCACAAAAATAAAGTGCCATCAAGCATAAACAACCTTCTACTCAATTTGATTTTGGAGGTGAAGGTGGTTGCTCCATCCATGGACTTAACTAACACAAAAATGGGTAGTGGGTACTTCAACTATGAGGTATATAAATTTAGGGTTATGATGGGTAAAAAATTAAGTTCCAAACAGACAACAAGAGGATGAACTATTATGAAGTCAGGTATGCATGAAAAGTTATCACATTTTACACATTCAAGATATAGCTTAAATATTTGTATCACAATTCTCTTCTATACTAGTTATTTAGATACATTTAATAGAAGAAATGACGGAAAGGGGATGGAAATCACTGAGATTCACTATCCATGATGTTTTTACAAAAAATTCATAAAGAATCCAAAAATATATATAAGAAATTCCCAAAAAGTAATAAAAGCTATATTGAAAAACCAAGGTTGTTAGTGACTCAACCCTAGATGAAAGGTTTATTGCTTGAAAGATCGACCAAAATGAACCCTAGAAAAATATTGAAATATTTAACACTTCCTTAAAAGAGTGTATAAATGATTGAACAATGAGGGAATTAAAAAGAGAAGCAGGGAAAGGAAGGATTTTAAAATATTGGAGTTGATGACAATCAACAAAACTAGTATATTCAAAATCCCATCCCTCCTTCTCAATTTCCTATATTCCTAATTCCTGATCGATTCCATTATTTTTTTTATTCATAGTATTACTTAATTCACTCTTAGAGTCCCTATATAAATATATCCTCAAGTCACCTATCTATGAGAACTTCAAACATAAATGAGGAAGTCTCCAACTCATATGAGAAGTGCGACGAAGAAGAAAAAACATGCATAGGAGAAACCTCTAGGTTGCGTGTGGATTTCATCTTTTCTCTAGCCATTACTTCTACAACTATCTCGTTTTCCATACTATCAACTCCCATTCCTAAATATCGTCTGCCTTCCCCTTCCATGACTACATCTCCCATTCCTATCATTCCCATTTCTTCCCACTTCCACTCTTCTTTTACTCCCAAATGCTCCCATTATGATTTCTACTTTTACTATAATTACTGCAATGGTTATTTCAAATGTTACTATAAATACTCAATTGAGTGGAACCCCGATGAATGCATTACAAGATAGTTATCTCATTTATTGGATACATAATTGCAAAAAATCTGGGTAGGATAAGGGTTTAGGAAAGAATCAAAAGGGGAGAAAAAACCCAGAGCACCATGGCATAATTTATTTCTTTTACTCCCAAATGCTCCCATTATGATTTCTATTTTGACTATAATTGTTGCAATGGTTGTTTCAAGTGTTGCTATAAATACTCAATTGAGTGGAACCCCAACTGATTCATTACAAGATATTTATATCATTCATTGGATACATAATTGCACAAAAAATGGGTAGGATAAGGGTTTAGGAAAGAATCAAAAGGGAAGAAAAAACCCAGAGCACCATGGCATAATCAATTTCAGTTCCATGCAAATTATTTAGCAGGAAAGGCAGATTAGGTGAATCAAGACACACTAGGATAGAGAGTATCAAGGACACACCAAAATTACTAGAATCAAAGAAAATTCAATATCCAAAATAATGTGGATTTGAGGTAATCTAATGTCCAAATGTGTATTTTTAATTTTTATAAGAAGGAATATCTTGGAAACATACAATGTTGAAAACACTCAAAGTGACACTAGGTAAATCCTAAGGAGTTAGGATATTTCTTCTCAAGCATACTGTTGTGTCTATCTCGCGTGTTTTATTGCTTACTAAACAAACCATTATGTTCTCTATGGCACATAAAACAAGGGAAAACACATATCGGATAACAAATATTAAATGCAACTATCTAGCCAAAATGAAACCTATGTATGTTCTTGAAAGATTTCATGTGCTAAACTAGATTAAACAATTTCTTTGACACCTTCATCAAT
Source organism: Picea engelmannii (assembly GCA_009831015.1). NCBI lineage: Eukaryota > Viridiplantae > Streptophyta > Pinopsida > Pinales > Pinaceae > Picea > Picea engelmannii. The sequence goes on from ML777870.1 coordinate 249,977, forward strand.
TCTCATCATTGTGTTGAGTACTAAAAATCCAAGCATCCTATCCCTTGGTAGAATATTGGGAGAGGAATAAAGTACCTTTTTTCAAACTTGATTTCACTTCAAATCTATCCAATTCATTTCACAAAGTTCAATCAATGTACTAAACAAGAAATCTAACAAAAAACTAAATAAGGAAAGAGTGGGTGGAACAAAATAGGGGAATATCAATTCATTGATGTGAAGCTTCTACATTTTACCCTTCTAATTGATCTAACATTTTTTATAATCATTCATTCCATTGAAATGATCTCTACTTTAAAACAATACATGATATTTTGACCACATACAACTCCTTTCTTTACCATATGTGCTATGTGGAGATCTCTAGTTTTTTATATTATGAGTTAACTTGTCTCATGCACCATATGATGGATTTATTAGTTCATCAATATCATTATCTTGGTTAATATAAAGTATCATATAAAGTGATAGGGGGAATCTCAAGTCATTATCATCATTATGGTGAATTTTAGCTCATTACATAAAAACTAAGAGGGGAAAATCTCTAATCACTGATATCAATATCCTAATTATCAATTGTTGTAACTTAAAACATAGGTTTACAAAGAAAATATTTCACCTTTGTTTACTGAAGGATCAGATCATGTCACTGAGAGGGGGGGGGGGGTGAATCAGTGAAAGAATAATTTTATCAATTTTTCTTTTGTTAGTGCAAACAAAATTTTATCGTGGAACCCAATTGGGAAAACCACAATCAATTTTCTATTAACTGCAAAATTGTGTTTTACATGTTACATAGAAGGAAGATGTTCTTCCTCTTAGATCAACACCCACTGATCAGGATGCACCCACACCCTTGTTCACCAGCACCAACTGGTAGGAGGTTACAACCCCCTATTTAGTCAGCTACAACTGACAAGGAAGCACCTACTCCCCTGCAAGCTCCAACCTTCCCTTACACCACCCAACCACCCTTAATTTTTGAATCTAGAAAACTTATGTATCATGTCTTTATTGCTTCTCTCTCTTCTTCTATGATTTAATATATCATTTGATCTGGATTTCAAAGACACTTTATTCTCACCACTCTTTCTTGTTTATATAATCTTCAAACTCGTGTCAGTTATAATGCATTGTGTCCTTTCATTTGGACCATCGCACCCCTTCATTTAAAAATAATATCGTTTGTTTTTCTTTATCTAAATATTATCAAGAAGCCCTTTCAATTTAATGAAAGTGATTTTCATTAATCGATCACAGGTATGGATCGATTTCATTTAACTTAATTTCATGTTTATGCAAATATTGCATAAATCAAATTCTGTAGAGGCTCTTCCTTCAAATCATTTACTTATAACCATATGTGCAGGACCACAAGCTTATTAATTTAAGCGTTGCTTCTTATTTCACCATTTGTTTCTTTATTCCATACGACCTTAGGTAGTGACTAGACGCTAGGCCAAGCGAGTGCTTGATCACTTATCAAAATCAATGGTCATGTTTTAATCTCCCGATGAGATGGACTACTATCGGTACTTTGGGACTTCGTCCTTTGTGACTTCCAGCCTCTTTAAAAATATCCTGAATAAAAGACATGTTTCCATAATCTTCAATGGTTGAGAAGACGTGTTCTTTATATCAGACGACTCATGTCCATTTCAGGACTTCAACCTTCGGGACTTCAGGACATAGGGCATTTGATGGTGTTGAAACTCCATAAGTAAAAACTCTCATAGTGACGTAACTTGTTGAAATCCCTTGTTGAAGTGGCACTTCTTGAGTGGCTGCCATGTGTCACCCAGATTCATGGCTTATGTATGCTTAAAGTACAAATGGGACCTTGACACTTGCCATCATCTGATTACGCCATGTGTCCTTGTTGGTGTAGATCTCTTCATATGGCACATGTTATTTTCCTTGATCTAATGATCAGGATACTTTCTGAAGTATTCCACTGATTGAATGACTCATATCCACTTCGGGACTTCAGCCTTTGGGACTTCGGGTAATTCGATTTCTCCACTTCCTAGTTTTCCCAAAGTGGGATTCCCCGAAGTGTAAACCTTGAGTAACTTGACTTCATCCAATGGTCATTCTTTAACCTGAAAAGGATTAACATGATCCAACGACTGTCAGGAATTCAAATATTTGGGATCTCAATCCTTTGGCCTTGATTATCCTATCCTTCTACTTTCCTCGATCTGATGGTCAAGATATCTTCTGAAGTGTTTCCTCAGATCAGATGACTTTCGTCTATTTTGGGACATTTTTGGCTTACTCTGTCCTTCCATTAAACATGATCTGATGGTCCTGATATCTCCCATAGTGTTCTTCATATCAAATGATTCACATTTACTTCATGATTTCGGCCTTCGGGTGATCTTACTTGTTCTCAACCCTTTTCTCCCGAAGTGGTCAGCGCCGAGGTTGACCACTGCTACCTTGGCACGCTCTGAATAGTTCAGATGTTACTCATTTACTTTGGGACTTCATATCATACGATATTATTTTTTGCTTATCTTATCCTTCCACTTAATTTGATCCAATGATTGATGTAGATTGTGGAACCATAACTTGCGTGCGGTTTAATTCGTCACCATAACTCTACAATTAATGTTTTGCGATTGTTGGCGAGTTAACCATAGTTGTTGATCTTTGAATCGATGAGATATGATGATCTAGAATAATTGAGGGATTGTAAATAACATATATTTTAATTCTCCCTTCGCACTCTGCACTCAATCCTTGCCCTTGATATGTGCTTGCATATCCGATGGTCATAACTTGATCTGATCGTTGACCAATCCTCCAACAGTCCTTAAGCCTACGACCACTCATATGACCGATGTGCAATGTATATATATAGAAAATATATTTCAAATGAACGACCTAGATCCTTCGTCATCAAATTGATAGTTATTGTCTCTTTGACCAAAAGGCATGGGCCTGAAAGGTCATCATGGGCTCTAGGATGGTAAGCTTCATTCTTTGCATACTTGTATACTATTTGACATCAATGAGAACACAATAATGACACTATGTCCAACAATCTCCCCCTTTGTCATTGATGGAAACACACCAACTTCATACACCATCTCCCCATGTAATGATTCTTCTCTCCTCTGAAGTTACTCTCCCCCTTTGACATCAATGGAAAAGGATTTCTCCTCCTATGACTTGTCTATCTATATGCTACTGATCAATATCTGAACTCCAATAACTTCTCCTGCAATCATACTTTTCTTGTATGAACTGAATGACTCCTCCTAACTTTGATCATTGTATCCCCCTGAATTGATGCCAATTGATGCATTATTTTCTTGAGAAATTATATTGGAAGAGGGACTACTCCCAATCTTTGCTTGAGATTTTCAAAAACATCTCTGCTTAAGGGTTTAGTGAAAATATCTACAACTTGTTCTTGTGTTACGACATATTCCAATTTAATGTTCTTATTTTCATCATGATCTCTTAAATAGTAGTATTTTATTGTAATGTGTTTTGATTTGGAGTGCAGGACATGGTTCTTGGAGAGACTTATAGCACTTGCATTATTGTAGTAGATAGTAGTGGGTTCTTCAAACACTATTTTAATGACTTGTAAGGTTTGTTTCATCTATTCTACTTGTGTGCAACATTCTGCTGCTGCAATATAATCAACATTAGGGGTAGACAGAGAAATTGAGGATTGTTTCTTTCTTATCCAAGCTACCAATGATTCTCCCAAAAATAATGCTCCTCCACTTGTACTTGTAAATAATAATCTAGCCTTGCATACCATCCTTTGGGTGCTTGTTTTAGCCCATAAAGTGCTTTATTTAGTTTACAAACATAGTATCCTTTGTTAGTTAATTGAAATCCTTCTGGTTTCTCAATATAGACTTCCTCTTCTAAGTTTCCATTGAGAAATACTGACTTGACATCCATCTGGTATAATTTAAATTTTTTGTAGCTGGAAAAAGCTAAGAAAATCCTAATTGCCTCTAATCTGGCCACATGTGCAAAGGTTTCTTCAAATTCTACCCCTTCAACCTGAGCATACCCTTTACATACCAATCTAGCTTTGTTTACTTTCCCATTCTCATCCACTTTCGTTTTATAAACCCATTTAGTTCCAATTACATTCTTATTTTTTGGTCTTGGAACTAGTTCCCAAGTTTGATTTTTTCAATCTGGTCCAATTCTTCATTCATAGCATTGACCCAATTATCATCTTTGCATGCCTCTTTGGTTTAGATGGGCTCAATATGTGACAAAAGGGTTATTTCTTCTTGTGTGCACTCCAATGCTTTCATTTCCAATAATCAGTTCTTTAGGATGATTCTTTTGAGTCATTCTTGAGGGTGTCTTTGTGTCTCTTCTTGGGGATTTTTCTCTTATCTCTTCTTCTTGAATATCTTCCCTGTATTCACTAGTATCTATATCATCCTCTTCCCTTTCTTCTTTATTCTCTTCTACTTCTTCTTTTTTTGTACCAACTGACTCACCATCAACTTCATCTTCACTATCAAGTATAGTCTCTTGATGTTTGATCCTTATTGTTTTTAAATCATACACCTTGACATTTTCACTCTCAACAATATTATGTAATCTAAGATTCTACCATATATATGATTTCTTGGTAGAAGCATATCCAAGAAAGATACCTTGATCAGATCTAGCATCAAATTTTCTGAGATTCTCATCAAGCCTTTTGATGTAGCACTTACTTCCAAAGACCTTGAAGTATTTTACCGAAGGATCTCTTCCAAACCATAGTTCATAAGGAGTCTTATTACTATTAATATTGAGTTGATCTTTGTTCAATATGTATAATTTTGTGCTTACAAATTCCCTCCAATATTCATTAGATAATTTTTCTTCATTGAGCATAGTCCTTGCAACCTCTTGGACTGTTCTATTCCTTCTCTCAACAATCCCAATTTGCTTAGGTGTTCTGGCAGCAAAGAATTGTCTTTTTGTTTCATGGGTTTCATAGAAGAGATCAAACTCTTTTGAGGTGAACTCACCACCATTGTCTGATCTAAGACATTTGATTTTTGTCTCCTTTTCACTTTCAAAAAGGGTGTTAAAAGATTTTAATTTGTTAAGTGCTTCTGATTTTTCCTTTAGAAAACATACCCAACCCATTCTAGTAAAATCATCAATGAATAGCATAAAGTAGGACTCTCCTTGAAAATTATTGGTCCTTGTAGGTCCACAGAGGTAGGTGTGAACAAGCTCTAAAGGTTTTGAGGTTGAGTATTCTTTTGTTTTGAACCTTATTCTGGTTTTCTTCCCTAGTTGACAGTGTCTACACATAGGATTTGAGGGATTTATGATCTTTGGCAAATTTATTACTACCCCAAGATTGCTGACTTTCACTAAATTGTCAAAGTTAATGTTCCCCAACCTTCTATGACATAGCTAACTTTCATATACTAAATTTATATGACACTCCTCATTCAATTGTGTATTTAGTATATATGCATTCTTGGGAGTTCTATGAGTAGTACCAACCAATTTTCCTGAGTCCTCTCTCCTAATCTCACATTTATGGGAATCAAAGATGAAAAATTTCCCCCGATCACAGGTTTGGCTGACACTTAATAGGCTAGGTTTCAGTTTTTAAATAAGCAACACATCCTTGGCTTTGTCTTTTCCTAAACTCATAGTGCCCTTCCCAAGTATGTTACCTGAAGCATTGTCACCAAATGTAAGTTTACTCTTTTGTTTCTTTAAGTTCAAAAACTTGTCCTTGTTTCCTTTCATATCTTTTGATCACCCACTGTCAACATACCAGAGATCTTCTGTAATGTCCCCCACCTCTTAGAGAGGTAATGAGGAGACTCAGTGGCCTGGGCACCCCCACTAGGTCATAGTCTCACACTGAAGGGGGGAAAGTCAAGAAGTTAAAAGTTATATTTTTAAGTTGACTTAAGAAAGGAAAAGGATAAAGGAGTAAAA
>ML777870.1:262254-275484 GCA_009831015.1 Picea engelmannii
CAAGCAGGGGAGATTGTAATGTCCCCCACCTCTTAGAGAGGTGATGAGGAGACTCAGTGGCCTGGGCACCCCCACTAGGTCATAGTCTCACACTAAAGGGGGGAAAGTCAAGAAGTTAATAGTTATATTTTTAAGTTGACTTAAGAAAGGAAAAGGATAAAGGAGTAAAAGATAACTCAACAGAAGAATAGAAGATTAACCCTGGGAGTTAACCTAAATCAACAGGGAATTAGAAGGAAAAGTATAAGTAAGAGGCTGGGGTGCACCTATTACTCATTCTGGTTTTGGATTAGCATTTGCTATTACTCTTGAGCATTCAGTTTGGGGGTTTTTCTATGAAAACCCTTGGGAGAAACTCAATGGTGAAATATCTACTCACCTTGTTCCACAGCTTGGTCTCGGGGATGAAAGACTCCTCCACACCATTCTAGTCTCAGAGCCAGTTTATCGAGGGAGGTTCGATCTAGCTTATCCTGAGGGCCTAGGGCCATTCCGACAGTTGGGTTTTGTTTGCAGGGGCATGACCATCATTTTGAGGGATTTTTTGGAGGGTTATCATCATTCTATATTTGTCTACAGATTGGGACATCGTGGAGCCATAGGGGATGTCTTGTGATTTAGTAAAACTCAGATCTAGGGAGATTTGCTTGAGATCTGAGATCGAAACTTCTCCCACGAAATTCTCATAGCCCGATCTATATTCTTATAGAGTTTTAGAGAATTTGGAGGCCTCCTTCATTAGGGCCGAACCAGCTAGGGTTTCAGTTATCCAGTGGGGCACCCCATTCAGTGGGAAATTCAAATCTACGGAGATTGAGAGGGATCTTGGAGATTCAGGCACCTGGGTTATTCTTACCATCACCCGATCTATCAATTGGCATATTTCTTAGGGTGCTTGGACACTTTTGGTAGCAGGGCCGAGTTATTGAGGGTTTCATCCTTCTATTGGAGCATGGCATTCTTCAGCTGGAGAGTTTGGCATTAAGATCTACTTGTATTGATCTTCATTTCTTATTCAGCCTTTGGAGGCATTATTTTGTATTAGCATGAGCATTTTGTAGCAGCTCATATCTATTGCTTGTACAACCATCTGAGGTTTATGCCAGATCAGTCATGTATTGTATTGATCTTACATTACTCATAATAAAAAGGTCATTTCTTTGCTTGTGCTTCTACATCTTGAATATATTGTGATCTCCATCTGTTGATGAATCTTGTATGCACTTAATAACTCAACAAATTAGTAGTAGTTAGTGATTCCAAGAAAGAATTTGGCTTGGGATCATTACATCTTCTTTATCTTGGGATTTTAAGGCAATAAGACATTCCTCCTTTGATGTTTTTTATTTCCAAAGATTATTTTTCTCTCTAATGAACTTTGGCTTTTTTGAGACTTCTATTAATCTACAATTACTGGCTTTGTGTCCATAATTATGACATCTGAAGCATTCTAGGTTTCCTTCTTGTAGAGGCACAAAGGAGTTATAATTTCTTCTTTTAACTGGGTTTACTGTTTGGTTATCTTTAAGGTTATAGTTCTTAACCCTCAAGTGTTTCCTTCCATATGCTCTACAATTCATATCTTTGTGTCTGAAATTAGAGAATGCAAAGAAATAAACAACAAAAATGTGAGGATACCTGTTTTGATAAACCTTCTTTGGAGTTGTCTTAGATTCCTTCTTGATGGGTGGAAGTAGTCCTCTAAAGTTCTCATCATTACTTGTCTTTTGTTCATCTTTCTTCTTGAATGTAATAAGGAGAGTAGCTACATAATATTTTGAGTTAACTTGGTTTTCTTCTTGAGAATAACCTATTCCATTTGTGTTACCTGAATCCCTTTGTGTGGTAATAATCTTATCTAATATTTTAGAGCTATTTTCATATCTTGTTTGAATAAGTTTCGTATCAAATTCTTTTCTTAGGTGAACTAATTCTTCCTCCATTCTTTAACAGGTTATTTGTTTCTCTTTAAGGGACTTCTCCATACTTTCTTCTTTCCTATTTGATTCTAGGATTTGGTTTTTCATGTTGCTCATGATTTTCTCCATCTCTTTTTCTTTTTGTTCATGTTTTTCCTTTTGTTCAACTACAAAACTTTTCAGTTGTCTATATCTAGTTTTGTATCTTCTTAATTCATCCAAGGCACTGAGAAGTTCTTCTTCCATATTAACCTCTACTTCATCTTCTCACTCTTCCTCATGCTCAATTTCTTCTATCTCATTAGAATCTTTTATCGCTCTGTAAATTACCAGAGGTTGTTATAATGTAGAATAAATTTACCAGATGTAACTTTATCCAACTACTTCGAAACTGGGATCTAGCCCTTCCAGTTTCAAAGAGGGATCTCTCTGTAAGATTTAACTATGTTTATTTCAGATATTAGGCTAGTTAAATGAATAGTATTGTGTTGTTTGTTTTGTAAATTGGCTGAAAAGGGGTTTACGCATCCATTGGGCTATGGGGTCTATTTTATAAAGATAGAGATCAAAGAAAATATTTTAAAAGGTATTTTCGCAGGGTAGGATAATGCAACTGATGGATTCTTTAGAATTAAAATGATGGACAACAGAAAAGGTGACATTATCAATTAGAGTAAAGAAGCAATTAAGAATTCCTTTACTATAACATCAGAAGAAAAACATTTAGATCTTCAAAATACAGAAACATGGTATACAAAGATAAATCCTTCAACTTTCGCTACTTTTAAATGATCAAATTTAGAAAAAAAATAAATGATTACTAAGAGAGATAAACATTCAACGAAGAGAAGAAAACTTCACCAACATCTAACACATAGGAATCCTATGAAACGTCCCTTTATATTATTGGAATATCTCTTGGTAAAACTTACAGTGTTTACAGCTTGCTAGGGCGTAAAGATCAACCCACAATACTTCCAAGTTCGAAGTATTTATAATCAAAATTACAAATGATCCTATCATTTATGATCAGGATGTGGCATATTCTAAATATAACTAACTATATAACAAGATACAAAAATGTAGGAAATGATGATGATCTGTCTGATCCTTCATGCTGATTTTGGGGAAGGAAGTTGGTGAGTCATTCACGTGACTTTGACTGATCTGCATGTTGAGTTGGACTATACACCTCATCCCTTATTCGATCAAAGTGCACAAGTCCTCCCATATTTGCTGACTAGGGATGGTGACTTTGAGTAGTCTTCATTAGATTTCATCCATTTCTGTATATTTGAAAAACATCGGCTTGCTGATGAAAATATATTTGATCTCGTGCTGGATGCGGAGGTCCAACTACAAAGTCTCTAGAAATTCTTTTCCTATTATGTTGCCCTGTATTCTTGAAAACTTGGAACTGTCCTCGGCAACTGTGGCAATCTTCTGCTTGTAGTCAAAGAGGTTCATTAGTTTGTCATTCAATACTAGTAAACCATGAATACCTTTCTTTTGCAAGGCATCAATTTTGCTGAAGAACCTCTACACTCCGAGGTCCATGTTCTGGACTTTCTCCTCCATCTGCAACATCAATCCTCTTTTAGTCAGAACCCTCTTGAATTCGAGGATGGTTTCCATCCTATCTTCAATATTTAGGTCTTCTAGCTCTTACCTAGTCTTCAAATTCAGAAATATAATGATTTCATTTTCTTCCATGGGCATTTCCCCTAGCTCTCCCTTTATCTTGTCAATGGCCTTCTTTCTCCTCAACACTAATTCATGTTGTTCAAACATAATTTGAACCATGGGACAAATTTCATGTATGGACTTGGAGATGTCCATCCAAATGTTCTCCTTGGCTTCAACTAGTGTTTTGCCTGCCACTATTTGATTTTGTAGCTGTTGTATTTCCTGCTTGAGATATTCTGATGTTTGCCTCTCAATGTTGTAGTTTGTCTAGTAGGAAGACTTAATCTCCTAGAGATTCTCAACTTCCTTTTTCAGTCTATTGATCTCTGTTCCTTGTAGGGTCATCTCTTCCATTGATTTTGCTAGTTCTGCAGATTTTTCCAGAGCTGTCAGTGGGGTGGCTGATGGAAGTTCTATTGTAGTGGTTGTTGATACAGTTGTTGTGCTAACTCCTGTGAGAGGAACTACATTCAGTGGGATAAATTCCATATTTGTTTCTTTTTCCTTCTCCTTTACTAACCATTCCATCTCTACTTCCATCTCTTTTATTTGTGCATTTTGTTCCATGATTATCTTTAGCAATTCCTCCTTGTCCCCTTCTGTCTCAGCTATCTCTTTGGCCTGTGAGTCTTCAGTAGTTGGCAATTTAAGTTTCTTCCTCAGATATTCTATGTCAGCATTCTTTTTCTTGAGCAAATCCTCAACAACTTTCACATTTGAGGGGTCATACCCAATTTTGAGCACCAATTATTCTAAGGATTTGATCTTATTATCCTTTGCAAAAGAAGATATTTTCTCCAATTTTGATTGGGTCTGAACATTGTTTAGAGAAACCTGTAATTTTGCAGCGGTAGTGGAAGCATTGGCCAATGTTGAGAAATCCATTTCTCTAGTCTGCCTGTGTAAATCCATCTGATTAGATCGATATACATCTCTGGTGTTAAACTCAAATGCTGCCCTTTTGTAGTTAGTGATTTCCTTTGGATGGGGCACTTGTGCCTGCAAAAATGCCATGTGCATTCTCCCTTTCTTTGTATCAAAAGATGATAAAAATATGTTTTGTGTTGTGGACGTTTTCTTCCAAAACTGAGCATAGGTGTTGTTGGTCAGCATCTGATTTTTCTTGTTGATCATATCGTATTTCTAAAAAATACTCAACTTTGCACCCCCTGGATTTGGCTAGTTGATTAGTGAGGTGTCAGTATGCTTCTTGGATGAAGAAGTAGACATGATCTGTTGGTTTCTTAAGAAAGGAGGTGAATGATCTCCTTTCATAAATGTAGTGGACTGGGTTTCTTTTTCACCAGTCTTGTCAGTTGTATGACTAGCTTTTGGCGTCTTGGTGTATACCTAGAAATCCTCAGCCGAGACTTCTATGACTGCAGGGGAAGTATCCTTCCTGGGTCTTTTCTCTTTGGTACCTACGGTGTGGTGGTTTGTGAAATAATAGTTGAAGGATATTGTTGTTCTGCTTCTTCCAGAGTGTTCACCTCCCACTCTGTCTGGTTCGCAAATTTCTCAATTTATGGTTTGAGCGTATGAGAATATGGGGAAGTTTTTTCCTTTGATCTCATCTATGCAATGATCCCACATGGATCATAGTGCTAATTGAAACTGGTGCTAAATTTCATTTCCTTTAATAATTTGTCTGTCTCTTCCCCAGCAGCTCGACTGTTGCAGATAAAGGATCATATCTGCCCTTTGATTCTTAGTTGTTGTTTCTTCTTCATAGATACAAAATGTATATCGTGTGAATTGATCATTTGTCTAATATACTCTAGGGAAAATATCCCAACAAGAAAGTACTTGGGTAGTTTGTATGGAGCTAACTCACACCCATATACTCTAATTCCTAAGTCATTTTGATACAAGTACCAATCTCCAGTCTTGGAGAGATCTGAGAGGTGTAAGATTCTTTGGATCTCCTCATTTATCCTCAGCTTTGGTCTACCACTGAGCATGCCCACCACTGGATGGTAAAACTGCTCAATAAACTATTTGAAATCAAACTCTATAGAGTTTCTTCTGAGTAGTGAAGTCCAAGAGGTGATGGGTTGTGGTTTTCCATCCTGGTCCATTTTATACATGGTGAATGTAAATTTATCTGCTTGAAAGAAAATGAACATGTAAGCCAATATTGAAGAGTACCAGAACATGCCCTATGTGGGGAATTTGAAAAAATTCTCATGCATGTTTTCGACTAGAAAACTACTGTAATCGAACTGGGTGGTGGCTTTTTCTTTAGCAACGAAAATGGATAGGTAACCCAAGATGGGCTCGTCCACCCATTCATTTGAGAAGTAACTGAGCAAACAAAATAATGATGAAATGATTTGATTTCTCTTTTTTGAAAACATGGAGGAATGGTAAGGACGATTTTTCTTGGGGAATTGGGAATCCTGTGGGAGGAAGAGCTAAAAAATATGCGCTCTCTGGGGAAATGATAGATTATGGTACTTTTCAGTTAGAACTTCAAGGGTGAAAATAAAATGGGCTTCAGCTCTAGATATTTCCATCATTTGATCAATGGCCTCGGGTGTGATAGAGAAAAGAGTTTCTCCAGACGATGAAACTATGGCTCTCTGATTGGGGAGGTAATGAACCTAACATTTGAGGGCGAACTCTAGAAAATGGTGGATTTGGGGAAAAAGATACAGAGGGAGATTGGACTCCTAGAGCCCAATCTCATCGCTTTGATCCATGAATGTGTCTTTAAACCATGACTGCAACTCAGCAAGATCAAAATCGCACCTGGTCTCTGAGATTAGGTAGTCTTTATCGGCCAGTGGGATCTAGTCGAGGTCAACAAGAGGTGGGAGGAATGGATTTTCCTCAACTTATGATGTTTTACATTTATGCGCCATCGATCCAATAGGTACTTTCAAACTGAAACAAAAACATTAGTAGGTAGTGGCTATGGCTGGGTCACTGACTAAAATGGTGAGGAGAATGAGTTTCTAGTGTGCGAAGAGTGTGAGTAGTGCCCAAATGGAAGAAACAGGGCTAATTTTGAGTGAATGGTTATCTTTTGGGTGTGAGGGATAGGTCAGCAAACTAACAGATATCTTAGCCTGTAATAAATGGCCAACAGATCATTTGAGAGGTGAGGTGGCCAGTGAAGGACGGGTGTACCAGGATGATGTGGAGGGTGGTAATTGGAGAATAGGAAAGTGGGATACAATGGGTGACAGGTGACTGGACGGGAAAATGTTGGCGGAGTAATGAGAAAAGAATCATGGGAGTGGGTAGTGGAATATGACGTTAGGGGGCAGCGGTGGTAAGGAAAAACTAGTATGGCAGTATGTCGAAGGGGGGTATGGTAGTAAGTGGTTTGGAGTAGAGGGGGTCCGAAGTAATGGATTGATGATATGTTGGGATGGGGCCCACCAAGAAAACCTCCCATATCAGACCCCCCCCCCACCATTAAATATAGAATAGTCGTGGGGATCTGGAATTCCTTATCAACCGTCGTTCTGCGCGCTATCTGATTGACCGTAGATCCATGCGCATGTGTTAATATCCATATCAGAACCCCCCCTTAACATTAAAAGTAGAATGGTCAGGGCAGGGGGGGGTCTGAAATTTCATCTCAGCCATAGATCTAGGCACCCATGACTCAACCGTAGATTTGAGCGCATTTTGTATCCTTCAAATTGGACCCCCCCCCGTTAAAGATAGAACGGTCGGGGGGTCCGGAATTCCATCTCGTCCATAGATCTAGGCACCAATAACTCAGCCATAGATCTATGTGCAATATTTAATCTCTGAGCACGAATTAAAATGTGCAGCGAAAACTTAGGATAGTGCTTTTTGTGGGTTTTGTGCTGCTTCACTTGTTGTTTGTCACCATGGGGTTAGGAAAAACACTTCAAACATCAAAGTCATGAATCTTCATCAAACATCATGCAAACTTTATTGAAAGTAAATCTGGCTAGCCTATGTCTTATCCTACCTACCTATACATTTATCTTAGATTAGATTGTTGAGCTAAGAAATTACTCTACCCTGGGGCTATTTGACCAAGATTAAATAGTTTGATCAAATTTATTCACTAGCTAACCTAATTACCTGGCTAAGATTAAACAGTTTATCCAAGCTTATTCACTAAACCTATCAACATAAATTCAAAAGGACTTGGCCATGTTTAAACTATATGGATCAAGTCATTGTTATTGCATGGGGCTTTTATCCATTTTCTTTTATGCCCTCTTTTATTCTTTTTCTCATTTTTATTTTCCTTTTTTTTGTTTTCTTTTTCTTTTTCTTTTCTTTTGTGAATCATTTGCATTATGAAATATTATCTACAACAAATGAGTCAAGAGTGAAAATTTTTTAGTCACTAGTTGATCCTATGAATTATAGGGTTATAACAGACTCTTCAATACCTAGAAAAAGGAGTTCATCATCATCAGTGTCACTAGACTCTGATGATTTTTTTTTTTTTTCTTTTGAGTAAAAAATATTTTTCCCTTTGTAAATTTTTTTTCTTGTAGTTGGGTTTTTCCTTCTTCTTGTATTGTTTAATTGTGTCTTCTTCATATTTAGGGTCCTCCTTGGGATAAGGACACTTGGCTGAAAAGTGGCCAACCTTGCCACAATTAAAACATTTGAAAGGAAGCTTGCCTTTGTACCTCCCTGATCCTTTCTGAAGTTTTTTAATAAAATTGGCTTCTTCTACATCATATTATTCATGATGGTTGGGTTGAGGTTTTTGCTTCTGATTTTTTTTTTTCATGAGCACCTTGAATGCTGCCTCTCCTTTTGGAAGGTTCTCATGACCTAATATTAACTCATAGGCTATGATGATAATATACAGTTCATCCATGGTGAGTTTATCTAGATTCTCTCGATCTTAAAGAGTGGAAACTTTAGGATTGCATAGGATAGGTAATGTTCTTATCATATTATCAACTAACTCATTGTCTGATACTTCTACTCCCAAACCTATGATTGCATTAACAATATTATCAACTCTTTCAAAGTACTCTGAAATATTTTCTTCAATAACCTTCATTTTTAGACCTTCATATTGTACTTTACGAGTCTAAAGTTTGGCCCTCTTAACCTTGTAATATCCTACATATATAGTTTCCAATTTATCCTAGATCTTTTTTGCATTATTATAGTTTAGTACTTTAGCAAGGAGTTTCTTACTCAGTCCAGCTTGTAGTGTGTTTAAATCCTTTGTATGTTCCCAAAATTTCTACTATTCTTCTTCTTCTATGGGAGTGGGTTTTGTAACATCATATACCTTTTCAACTAATGTCCATACTTCCAGTCCAATGGACATCAAATATATTTTCATTTTAACACTCTAGAAGACATAGTATTCACCATCAAATGGGGGGAATTTTGATGACATCTTCAACTATTGATCCATTATGATGTATATTTCTCGTCAAGTGATATAAACCTTTAGTGAAGAGACTCGCTCTAATACCCATTGAAGGATCAAATCCTGTCACTGAGAGGGAGGGGGATGAATCAGTGACACAATAATTTTATCAATTTTTCTTTTGTTAATGAAAACAAAGTTTCAACACAATATTTTATCGTGGAACCCAATTGGGAAAACCACAAACACTTTTCTATTAACTGCAAATTATTTTTTACAAGTTACATAGAAGGAATATGTTCTTCCTCTTAGATCAACACCCACTGATTAGGATGCACCCACACCCTTGTTCACCATCACCAACTGGTACGAGGTTACAACGCCCTATTTAGTCAGCTACAAATGCAAAGGAAGCACCTACTCCCCTGCAGGCTCCAACCTGCATCCAACCACCCTTAATTTCTAAATCTGAAAAACTTATGTATCATGTCTTCACTGCTTCTCTCTCTGCTTTTGTGATTTAATATATCTTCTGATTTGGACTACATAGACACTTTCTTCTGACCACTCTTTATCGTTTATATAATCTTCAAACTCGTGTGAATTATAATGCATTGTGTCCTTTCATTTGGACCATCACACCCCTTCATTTAACAATAATCTCGTTTGTTTTTCTTTATCTAAATATTATTGAGAAGCCCTTTCAATTTAATGAAAATGATTTTAATTAATCGATCACATCTATGGATTGATTTCATTTAACTTAATTTCATGTTTCTTCAAATATTGTAGAAATCAAATTCTGCAGAGGTGCTTCCTTCAAACTATTTACTTATAACCATACACGCAGGACCACAAGCTTATTAATTTAATCACTGCGTCTTCTTTCTTCCTTTGTTTCTTTATTACATATGACCTTAAGTGGTGACCAGATGCTAGGCCAAGTGAGTGCTTGATCACTTATCAAAATCAACGATCACATTTTAATCTCTCGATGAGATGGATGATTGTCGGTACTTTGAAACTTCGTCCTTCATGACTTCTGGTCTCTTTACAAATATCCTGAATAAAAGATGCATTTCCATAATATTCAATGGTTGATAATTCCCCCAAAGTGTTCTTTAGATCGGACAACTCATGTCTGCTTCGATATTCAGCCTTTGGGACTTCGGGACATAGGGAATTTGCTGGTGGTGAAACTCTCGAAGTGACATAACTTGCTGATGTCATTTGTTGACGGGGAACTTCTTAAGTGGCTACCACATGTCACCTGGATTCATGGCTTATGTATGATTAAAGTTCATATGGGACCTTGACACTTTCCATCATCAGATTACACCACATGTCCTTGCTGACATAGGTCTGTTCATATGTCACATGTTCTTTTCCTCGATGTAATGGTCAGGATACTTTCCAAAGTGTTCCACTGATCGAATGACTCATATCCACTTCAGGAATTCAACCTTCGAGACTTCAGGTAATTCGATTTCTCCACTTCCCAGTTCTCTCGAAGTGTAAACCTCGAGTAACTTGACTTCATCCAATGGTCATTCTTTAACCTGAAAAGGCTTAACATGATCCAACGACTGTCAATAATTCAGCTATATGGGATCTCAGGACTTTCACCTTGCTTATCCTATCCTTCTACTTTCCTCGATTCGACGGTTAGGATATCTTCTGAAGTGTTTCCTCAGATCAAATGAATTACGTCTATTTCGGGACATTTGTGGATTACTTGGTCCTTCCATTAAACATGATCTGATGGTCCTGATATCTCCCAAAGTGTTCTTCATATCGGACAGTTTACATTTACTTCAGGATTTCAGCCTTCAGGTGATCTTACTTGCTCTCAACCCTTTTCTCCCAAAGTGGTCAGTGTCAACATTGACCACTGCTACCTTGGCATGCTATGAATAGTTAAGACAATCCTCATTTACTTCAGGACTTTGTATCAGACGATCTTTGTCTTTGCTTATCCTATCCTTCCACTTAACTTGATCCAATGGTTCATGTAGATTGTGGAACCGTAACTTTCATGTGGCTTAATTCGTCACCCAAACTCTACAATTGAAGTTGTTCGATTGTTGGTGAGGTAATCACAATCGTCGATCTTTGAATCGATGAGATCTAATGATCTAGAATAATTGTAGGATTGTAAATAATGTATAGTTTAATTCTCCCTTTGTGTTGTGTAATAAATCCCTACCCTTTATTTGCACTTGCATATCTGATGGTCATAACTTGCTCTGATCGTTGACCAATCTTGCAATGGTCCTTAAGCCCACAATCCCTCATATGACTGACGATCAATGTATATATATAAAAAATATATTTCCAATGAACGACTGAGATCCTTTGTCATCATATCAACAGTTATTGTTTCTTTGACCAAAAGGTAGGGGGCCTCACAGGTCGTCTCGGGCTCTAGGCTGGTGAGCTTCATTATTTGCATACTTGTATACTATTTGAAATTAATGAAAACACATTAATGACACTATGCCCAACATTTACATCATGTGGAATCAAGGAGGATTTTTAATTTAAAAAATTGTAGCGTAATATTACAAAAACTACAATATGGTCTTCAATACAACTTTATTGTTTGACTAAATCTCTCTGACAACTTCGATTCACTCGAATATTGAAGGCTAATTGATTCGTTAGGGGCCATATTCATTGGAATAACTGTAATTATACCTTAGACAATTTAATCTACAACATTAAGTATGTTTCTATTGTATCTATGGAAAACCAATGAATTTACATAAAAATAATGCATAGACATTAATCAAGGAGATCTCAAGTAATTAATATGATTATGAATATTTCTATTTGGCCTCATAAAGTAAGAGGAGTAGATATCCAATTACTAATATTAATATCCCACTTATGATTTTGATGCCATACCTTTATTGTTTCTTCTTTTGTTTCTAGAGAATATGATATTGGGTAAAGAAAGTATGTGACTTTCACTGGAACATTCACTACTTATGGTCTAAAACCTATCTTTAGTATATCAATGATATGAAATAATTAGAATGCTAAATGGAGGAGGAGATTTATCCATTTGATTTGTTGTGTGATGGTAAATTAAACTAAGTGAATAGCTATCACAGATAAGGATTTGCACTTGTAGCCACAAATGAGAGCTTTGATTGAATGTCGGATTTGGGAGAGGAACTAGCTTGATGTAAGTGTTAGAGGATCCTAGCCTACAACCTTGGAGAATAATTATTTCCTTTGATGATTTTCCTTCATGTTTGTCATGTATCCACTTACAAAGAATGGATGTTAAAGTTTGTTTTTTTTTCCATAAAACATGTGTTTATCTCTATTATTCCTCCACATCCATTCATTAGTATAATATGAACTTACACTTTGTGTGGTATTGAACATATTACTTCTCTTATCGAGTGGGCCACTTGATTGACTCACTTTACCACTTGGATTCTATGTGCTACCTAATTAATCATTGACTTTATTGCATACAAGTCTGATACTCTTTACACATAATGGAGTTAGGCTTTTTCACATTATTTTAAATTTCTATGAATTTCCATTGGAAATTTTATTAATGACTTGATATGTGTTTCGGGCTATTAGTGGAAATATGTGAAAATGGGAAAGTATCATATAAAGTGATAGGGAGAACCTTAAGTCATTGACGTAATTATGGTGAATTTTATATCGTTCCATATAAACTAAGAAAGAAAAATATCCAATTACTAATCTTAATATAATGATTATGAATTAACATAACTTAAACCATGGGTTTCTAAAGAAAATATCATGTATGTGTTTACATCATGTAGAATAGAGGAGGATATTGAAATTAAAAATGTGTAGCTTAATGTTGCAAAAACTATGGTGTGGACTTCAATACAACTTTGTTATTTGACTAAAGCTCTCCAACGACTTAGATTTAGTCGAATCTTGAAGGTTAGTTGACTCATAATTAGGCATCCTCATTGGCATAGTTTTACTTACACCTTAGAAAATTTAGTCTACAAGATTAATGGTGTTTCTACTGCAACTAAGGAAAACTAGTGACTTCACCTAAAAATAATGCATATACATTGATCAAGGGAATCTCAAGTAATTGACATGATTATGAAGATTTTTATTTTGTTTAACATAAAATAAGATTAGATCTCTGGTTATTCATCTCAATATCCTAATCATGAGTCAACCTAACTTAAACACACATTCTCATGGATTTGTTACTTCATCGACATTGTCATATTGATTATGAGAAAACCTCATATAAATCGATAGGGGGAATCTCAAGTC